>JAZHYW010009667.1:0-190064 GCA_037355805.1 Ixodes ricinus
TACTCCGTCGGGTCTTCAACGAGCGCAAGCGCTCGTTCACGCTCGCTGACGCTGTCTGCGAACGGGGTGTCCATACTCCGACGTCAAATTGAACGCGGCGCTGCGCTGGGCAGCTCGACGCGCGACGTCGTAGCTCGCGACGGACTTGGGCATGCTCTACCCAGGCGGCACCAACTGTCTGGCCAGTCTCTGGCCAGTCATCCTCTGGCCGTTCATTTTTGTCTGGCCATTCTCTGGCCAGGGATGTTCCTAAGATGCTCCTACATGGTCATTTGGCCAAGTAAAAGTAGAACGGCCAAACTCTGGCCGAAGAGTGGCCGAAATGTGGCCGAACACTCAGAATGTGACCGGCCAAAGGACGGCCAGCTTGTGGCCGTTGATTGGCTGGTTTCAATTGGCCATCCTCTGGCCACTCAGCCCTAGCCACAGTTAAGCCGTTCAACTCTGGCCAGATTGAGGCCATTCAGCTTTGGCCAAATGAAGGCCGTTCAGCTTTGGCCAGATGAAGGCCATCCATCTCTGGCCGAATTAAGGCCGCTCACCTTTGGCCAGATTGAGGCCATTCAGCTTTGGCCAGATTAAGGCCGTCCTACTCTGGCCGAATTAAGGCCGCTCACCTTTGGCCAGATTGAGGCTGTTCAGCTTTGGCCAGATTAAGGCCATCCTACTCTGGCCGAATTAGGGCCGCTCACTTTTGGCCAGATTGAGGCCGTTCAGCATTGGCCAGGTTATGGCTGTTCAACTATGGCCAAAGTAAGGCCGTTCTATTTCGGCCAGAAGCAGGCTGTTGAACTTTTGCCAGAGTCTGGCCATTGAACTTTTGCGGGTCAGGCCGATTTGATAAACAAAACCATGCATATAGGCTATTCAATTGAGACCAGGCTCGGGTCCTTCAACTTTGACCAGAGTCCAGACATCTAAAGGCCTGGACTCTGGTCAAAGTTTAACAACCATCTTGGCTAAAGAATAGCTATGCATTTTTAGCCAGAGCCAGTTCTTTCAAAAGGGAGCCCAGGAATAATGCTAAAAAAACTGCTTTGATACATATACTTCTTTCCTTTATTTTTTTCTGTGTATGCTCTATTTCTTGCTTGCCCTACGGAGACTGCGTCCTCCGTCACGGTCATTAGATGCGTAAATCCATTTCTTGGCGACGGACGCCACAGTTGCCTTGTCTGCCTCTTCGAACTTGGGCTTCAGTGCAGCTGAAAAAAATTAAAATGATATGCATCGGTCAGATATGCAAAAAAAACTATCAAGTGAGCAAATCATTCATAACAATTATTGCCTGCAGGACATGGAATACAGTCAAACCCGTTTCTATCGAACTCGCAAAAAACCGTCTACCAGTTCGATATAGCGGGTAATTTGACAACAAACAAGCACACCACATTTAGAAAAGTCGACGTGGCCACGCGGGAGAAAAAAGACAGCTTGCTCTGCGAGCTGGCTTTCCCCCAACACAGACGGCCGCGTTGGGGGAAACCTAACTTGCAGTGCAAAACGGCGCTCTTGGCAGTTCGGGCAGGCCGGTCGACGCGGCTGCCCGGAAGAAAAAAGGCAGCTTGCTCTGCGAGCTGACTTTCCCCAACGCACCCGCCTGCATTGGGGGAAAGCTAACTTCTGGGCGCAATTTTGCGCTGCTTGAAGTTTGATATATCGGTAGCGGCTGCTATTTTTGTTCGATGTAACCGTAGTTTTTGCTATATATTATCACTGCAACATTACTGTGCACAAAAACTGTTCGATATAAGGAATAATTTGATGTAAACGGGTTCGATATGGTCGGGTTTGACTGTATTTATGTCAAAGACAAATTCACATTATACCGTAGGCAAATCAATCATATACTACAATAATGGTAAAACATGAGTACAAACATCCTGATTGCTTGCTAAGTTCAATGCATCCAGGTGTGTGCAATAGCATTATTTAAATTCATATGCTGCTACAATAGTTTTATGTTATCAGTAAATCAACTAAAAAGCCCTGTTCGCATGTAGGACAGTAAGAGGTATATATAAATGTTGGAAAACTATTCCACTCTGTAAGAAAAGCATAGTCTTGGGAACCTTTCAAAACATGATTGTGGCACCATTTTAGGCGGAATGAGGTTATTTGCCTTTGGACTCTTTTCCCTAAAATTGTGCCAGTGTTTAACAATTATTAATTACTATATTGTTATGTCATTTTCAACAGCACTTTCAGTTGAGTTCTAACCCATCAGAAATTAGAAATGGTGGAACCGAAGGGCAAGAAGACCGAACATGCAGTCGTATATGATTGTGGTAGAAAAAAGTAAAAACGTTGAAGTGTTTTGAGGAATTAGACAGCAAGGTTATGGTCTACCTCGAATGAATGCCACATTTCCCCCTATAGATGAGCAATTTAGCCAGTGCAGAACGACTGCTAGTCTGGGGTATTTAACATGCATCATGCAGTAGTGCTTAGATGTCTTTCTTTAAGATGTGACTTCATGATGTGCACATGCATAAAATGAGAATGTGAATACCACTTTCCATACATACAAAGAGATAAGGTAGCACCCGAAACCAAACGCGACTTCACTATGGATTTTCTGCGTGAATCTCCCAATGATTTCAGGGTAAGTTCTAGTGCCGTGTTTGATAATCCCTGGACAATCGAAATTCGTAAGGGCAAAACAATCGGGATCTCATGTTAAGAACCTAGTGGAACCTACCCAGAACAAGCGCCAGGATGTTGCCCTGCAAGCTGAAGGCCTCCTTGGTTCCTTGCGATCCTGCCCAGCTGCAGGATGCAGCCACAGAATTCCCTACCAGCTGTGTAAGGACGAGCCTGGTTGCCACCTTATGATTATTTCCGCCATTCTGGCGGAAATATGCTGCCTAATGAAGCAGAAAAAAGAACATTGTGAAGTCAGATTACACACTCAATGCACTGGAAGCATATAAGTTCTGCCTTGAACCAAAGAGCACATATGATTTAACCAAAATAACAATTTATCTCAAATTCAGAAATAAAAGTAGCTGAAAATCTTGAGTCCTAATGTGCATGAAACGACTTTCTGACATTGGCCAAATAAGTGTGGCAGTTGCTTTCTGTCACTTTTTCAATGAAGATCAGAAAACAATTAATACCCTAGTGGGCTAGTTTTTCCATAAAACATAAAATGGATGGAAACGTGTGGTGTGCCTCAACTCTACACCACTTTCAGGGTCATTGGCATTGTGACGTGCAGCCTGGGCAGACCAGGGGACCCGGAGATATCTGGCTTTGCCGAGCGCTGAAGTTCACGCTCGGCAATCGCCGATCAGTAGCAAAGCGGCAGCGGTGAGAGAATGCTTTCGTTGACTCCGGGTAGATGGCCAAAACTTTGTGTATTAGATGCCAAGAATATGTGGCTTCCAAAGCACTTACGTACATTTGACCGAAAACATTCAGAAAAGGTTAGCTTTATATACAGGTGTATAATTGCTCAAGGTGCAAACTCAATACACTGCACCTGACGCGAAGTGACGCCGCAGGGAAATAGTCTATTTTTTGGCAGTTATGCAGCGCTCTTGAAACATTTTAAGGAAACAGGGCGTGTTTCCTCGTACTTGTCCTGAGGTAAACAAAATAAGATTAACAAGTTCCATATTCTTTTAACGTTAAAATTGTTTCATGGCCCCTTTAAAGGGACAATGAGGACGATTTTAAATAAAGTGGGTTTTTTGGACACCTGGGGACCTGGCTGCCGGTAAATTTTTTATAGAATTCTGCGACACCTATTTCTTTGCTTGCGAATAATCCAGTGATAGCGAAATTAACTCTCTGAGTGACGTCGTAAGGGAAGAGTCGCTTCGCCTCCGACGTCATGCTCCGCCATCACAAAGGAGAAGTGCAACGAGGGCGCGCGAATCTCGTTTTTTCTGCGCTTTCGTGATAAGTTTTGGTATTGTCAGCTTGTTCGCAGGCAAAGCAACGGGCACCACAGAATTTTATAGAAATATTGAGCGGCATGCCAGGGGCCTAAGGCATCGAAAAACACACGTAAGAAAAAGAAACTTAAAATCGTCCTCATTGTTCCTTTTGAATGTGGACAAGGGGTAAAAACTGTATAGAGGTAAGCATATTTGCAACTAATCGGAAGAAAGTGTTGGCTTGCAGTTGTCAGTGGCAGCAAGGCCGTGGGAATGCTAGGTCAAAACTTGAACCTCATGTGGAGGATGGGGAGGGGGTCGGGGCTACCCAGCCTTTACGGGCGCATGGTTACTATATGGGAGGAAGAAGGAAACAGAGAAAACTAGAACCACATGGACGAGATTATCCCTTACTAACATGGCATTGAGGATATGAATCCATCACGGCACCGAATCATGAAAGTCTGGCAACCTAAGCCCAATTCGACATAAATAACAAACCCTGACAAAGTAGACCTTGCTCCTCAGTAAAGCACTGACCTTCCATCGGGACAAGGTACCGTCCTCCAAAAGCTAGTCGCCAGCCAGCGTTCAGCAGCACGGGTCAGAAACAGACCAGCCACAGGCTAGGGTGCCTACATGTTTCCGCTCCGCTTTAGGGTGGCGCCAACTTCTTGTTACCCTTTCCCAGATCCCTCTCCCACCGCCATTTTCTCCCACTTCTTATTTCGCTAAACGTACACAACGTTGAGTTCCTGTAGTCTCGACACGCCGGCAACACTGTGAGGCCACTTCCGTTTCCGTTCATAAGAGGAGTCGGACGCTCAGCGGGATGGCGGTCGTGGTGGGTGTCGCTCTCTTTATTCGCGTGTTTCATATTTTGAAGTTGCGAGCAGGAAGTGTGCGTTGCTTTTAACGAAACGCGAGTTCCCCTGACAAATGTAACGCCACAGACCGGCATTGAAAGCCGAAACCTCGCCGTCGGAACGAGAGCGGTGAGCGCTCCCTAGCCCTAACGAGGATTAGCGGCGTAGACCGAGCGCACGACCGGCGAGTGTGACAAAATGGTCGACAGAAAACAGCGGAGGTTGCCATGGTAACGAGGTAGGCAACACTGGTTTGTCGGCAAGGGGTGTCACAAACGTTGTCGCCACCCTAAACAGCGGAGCGGCGGAAACATGTAGGCACCCTACCACAGGCCATCAGTAAATGGCTTGGACGATTTAGCGATAAGCTCGGAAACAATAAAGCTAGCTCTCACCGTTTCGTCGCTTGTTTTGACCGCCTTTTGGAACAGGTCGTGCTGTTTTCCCAGCGACGCCTTAAGTTGGGACACCGTGTTCTCGCGGCTCTTTCCGGTGAGGGCTTCATACTTCTCTTGATGGCATGACATGAAGTGACGTCGCACATTGTATTCCTTTGGCACAGCTACAGTCTGATGACAAATTAAACACAGCACCTTGTCTCGCGATTCCGTGAAGAAATAGGATAGTTCCCATCGCTCTTGAAAGAGCCGCTTTTCGTCTTCAACTCTCCGTTTCGCAGACGGCTTGGACAACGACATCGAGATGACTACTTGAGAGTTGACGTTGCACACTGAATCGTTGAAAAAGAACGTAACAACCTGTGCTGATCAGTGCAAATTTCGGGTGCACAACGCCACCGTCAACCGAAGATCACTATGGGCGTTGAGAGGGGGTGACCGCATTAAGGGTAAAATGCTTTTCCAAGAACTTGAAGGGAAGCATACAACGATGGCATCCAGCAGTTTCGACTGAGATAAACTTGGGTGCAAAGGATACGTGAAGTGACAATGAACACAAAAGGGAGGTTGGAAGAACCCAACGCTTTGACGAGGTTATACTCCGTTCACCCTAAGCTGACAGTGCGCTGGAAGCTACGTGTTCGCCGGACCAATCTTATCGCTTGACCTCGTTCAACGCGCAGGAGTGCGCGGAAAGGGGAGTGGTCACATGATTCAAGGTCGACAGTTGAGTGGTCCAGCGAGCGTGCAGCTTCCACCGCATTGTCAGCTTAGGGGTGAACGGAGCATAGGAAGAAGGTGGGGTGGAATGGAGGGGGAGATTAGTTGTCCCGGATACGCCATCCGCATGTGTGAAGGTGTGGACCAGGATTATAGGAGGCTATGCTTCGATGCTCTGTGCCAAGGAATCTTGGAAGCCCTTTGCCGACGCCTCGGCTACTCCGTCCGGTCCGACTATCTTTTTAACCAAAAGCGGCCCTCTTTCTTGCACAGACGCTATTGCATGACACCGCGCTCTACGTTTGCGTCATGTATCCTGGCACATGGTCAAAATCGAACAGCTTGGATTTTTTTTAGCAAGCTTTTTACACATTTGGGCTGAGCAAAAGTAAAAATATAAAAAAACAAATTAAATAATAAAAAAAATTCACTTATGTCTGGCTGCGCGGGCCGCAAGAAAACGCCACGCGGGCCGCGTGTTTGAGACCCCTGATATAAAAAGTTCGAAAATTCGAAATCTTTCGAACCTTTCGAACCGCTCGATTCGATCATCGAAACTTCGGTTCGAAAAAGTTCGCGGCATCCCTATGCCTGACCGACTGAATTGTTTCAGAGTCTGTCTCAAGATCCGAGACGGGTTTCTCCCAGGAGGTTTATCTGCCACATATACATCTGCCTCCCAACTGGACTCGTGCTAAACGTGCATGGATTGTACATCAGTGGAATCCATGGACGTTTAGAAGCAAATCAGTTTTGTTTTCATTGCCAGGCTCAAATCTTATGTACTCAAAAATTAATAAAATGTCATTGATCTCTGCAAAAATGTGTTGGCCAAATATATTTGCATGTACACGTTACAGGCATGAAGAAGTCAACAATTTTTTAAGTTTTTACAATCATGAGACTGACTTTAAAACTTCTTGTGGTGGAAAGTGCTTGTTTGGGGAATTTACATAAACAGAATATTTCTGGCTCCCCAATGCCTTTTTGAAATAGGATGCAAAAAAGTACAGATGTTAAGTGCTGTACAGTGTCGGCACACATATAAGGATATAAGGCCTATTTATAATGGAAATAAATGCAGCAAGTGCTCTGTTTCCAGATAGTGGCCAGCTTTTCGTAATATTGGTAGCCAAACAGAATTGATGCATCAGTAGCCAGCGGGTCACCTTTTGAACATCGCTGGCCATAAGAAAAGTGGGTGTTTGGTGGCCAGAGGCCAGATTCATAAAAACCTCTTACCTACGACAACTTAGCTACGAAGTTCGTAAACTTACGATCATCGTAAGATGAGGCGCAAACGGTATTCACAAACGCGTTCTTAAGTGAGAGGAGGAAAGTTACGACCTTTTACGGAGAAACAACGACTTCCGGTGTTGTTGCTATGGCGACGGCGTCTTCGGCAACACGAACAACCAATCGGAGAGCTCGGCATAGTTCGGAGCACGTGGATGTTTAATAACAAACACAGGCTAACTACTCGTTGATAGTCAGCCCTATCTATGTCCTGACCTGTCTGTGTGTAAACGTTTAGTGTTCAAGCTGTTTCTCACAAACACAGGCGGCCTTTTCATCACCGCTTGACTGGGGTTCGTGTCCGTGCAGTGATATATCGACGCTAACACGATTTAAACGCTTCGTTGACTGCTACGAAGTCAACACACCTGTCATTGTTGGTAAAAGCGCCGTGCCAGTCGTTTGCAAAGCGGCATAGATAGAAACCAATAGCCGCGGCGTTTTTCGCGGCCTCGGAAATGCAGGAGCGAGCCGACGTTAAAGAAAGATACGTTTGAACTACGAGAGTGTCAGCAAGAGCCACGCAAATACCTTTTCATACTCGGAGCGGACGCGAGCGTTCGATCGAAGTGCTGAATTCGCTCTGTTAGCCCGCGTCTTGGCAAGCGCTTCGGGACCGATCTTTTACGATTGCAACTCGATACTGACATGACACTCGGCAAAGAAAGGTATGACCATCATCGCGTAGCTACCACGGACTGTTATAGCTCGACAGTGACGTAGCGCCGTGTCAAAATAAAAATGGCATACTAATAAAAAAGTGTACATATCGTGTTGCGAAGGTAATCCATACGGCGTTTATTTAGCTCTATATCACACAAAACAAGAAGATAGAATCAATGAGAGTCCCTTTTCGACGACAGCGTTCGTCACCGCTGCCTCGGAAAACAAGGAGATCGAGATGACGAGGGAAAGAGATTGACCTCTGAAATTTGGTTTAGCGATCAAACTATTCATACGGGAAGGGTCCAAAAGGGTCACGCGGGCATATTCCATTCAGCAAGCCTGCCGGTCGTGGGCAGACGGTCTTGGCCAAGGACCGTCGGAGAAATGCTGCGCCCGAACAGGTCGGAGCGGTCGGAGTGCCTGCTAGGCCTATTCTGCCGAGCTCGCTTGGTCGGTGGGATCGTTGCCTTTGTTGCTTTTCCCGGGTGTCTGTGGATCCAGCGTTGATGTTCGTCGTGGTCGGCTTCAAGTACTTCTTCCTTTTTTCTTGCTGCTTGAAGTCGGGACGCGCGAGAAGAGCATGTAGAAAAATAAATATCCGCTGGTCGTCGCGACCAAGTAACTGTGCGATGCTGTCGGCCATGTTGATTTGATCGTAAAAGTGCGTACGACAGCTTCGGAGCTGTCGTAGGATTTTGTCGTAACCTGCGCAAAAGTTACGACAATTTCGTTTCGAGAATACGGATTTTCTCTCAAATATGTCGTACGCACTTTTTTCGTCGTAAGTTCGCTTTGAGAATCCGGCCTCAGATGCTTTCCAGACAACGTATGTTTTGCCACCAGTGGTTAAAACAAATTATGTGGCCAGACACTTGGTTGCCATCTTTTTCTTTTGAACATCGGTGGCCATGCGAAAAGTGATTTCTCTTTGGCCAAATGCTTGGCAGACATTTAATTGCTTGCCACTTACGCCGCCGAGCAGAAATGGCGCATCAATGGCCATACATATATGAATCATCTTTTGAACAACTGTGGCCAGAAAAAAGAGTGCTCTGTGGCCAGATGCTTGCCAGACATCTTTTTGTATCTGGTAGCCGAGCAGAAATAATGCATCAGTGGCCACAAAAATTGGTTTGCTCGTTATGTTTATACAGCCTTGATGGGAGATGCGCCTGAACGGGTAATCGGTCTCTTAGCTGTAGATGAGAAATTTAGCCAGTGCGGTACAACCGCTAACCTGGGGTTTTTAACGTGCATCACGCAGTAGTGATCACACGAACGCGTGCCGGTACGAAGCTCATCCAGATCGAAACGGGCGGGGGCGGCGGGGATCGAACCCAGGAGAGTTCCCAGCGCCAGCTTTCGCTCCACGCTCCGAGCTGAGACGCGTTAGCCCACTCGGCCACTTCCTCCCCTTCAGTGGCCACAAACTTTCGGATCATCTTTTGAACACCTCTGGCCAGAAGAAAACAGGGTGCTCTGTGGCCAGATGCTTGCCAGACATCTTTTGGTCTCTGGTAGCCGAGCAGAAATAATGCATCAGTGGCCACACACTTTCGGATTATCTTTTGAACACCTCTGGCCAGAAGAAAACAGGGTGCTCTGTGGCCAGATGCTAGCCAGACATCTTTTTGTCTCTGGTAGCCGAGCAGAAATAATGCATCAGTGGCCACACACTTTCGGATCATCTTTTGAACACCTCTGGCCAGAAGAAAACAGGTTGCTCTGTGGCCAGATGCTTGCCAGACATCTTTTTGTCACTGGTAGCCGAGCAGAAATAATGCATCAGTGGCCACACACTTTGGGATAATCTTTCGAACACCTGTGGCCAGAAGAAAAGAGAGTGCTCTTTGGCCAAATGCTTGCCAGACATCTTTTTGTCTCTGGTAGCCGAGCAGAAATAATGCATCAGTGGCCACACACTTTCGGATCATCTTTTGAACACCTCTGGCCAGAAGAAAACAGGGTGCTCTGGGGCCAGATGCTTGCCAGACATCTTTTTGTCTCTGGTAGCCGAGCAGAAATAATGCATCAGTGGCCACACACTTTCGGATCATCTTTTGAACACCGGTGGCCAAGAGAAAAGTGAGTGTTCTGTGGCCAGATGCTTGCCGGTCTTTTTTATCACCGGTGGCCAGAGAAAAACTGAGTTGTCTGTGGCCAGACGCTTGCCAATCATTTTTTTATCACCTGTGGCCAAAGGAAAACTGAGTTAGTCTGTGGCCATACGCTTGCCGGTGATCTTCTGATCTCCGGTGGCCAGTGGCCGAGCTGGCCAGAGAGCGGCCAAAGGCTGGCCAGACACATAACACATTTTTCGTGCTGCCTGGGTACGTTCAACGTTGGACGTCGGCGCCGCCGACGCAGGCTATCCAGAAGCCCTCGCGCAGAATGCTTCATTCGGGAATCCGGTTGGCAGGTTTGTTGGGGCCGGTCAGAGTGTGCGAGATGCTGGTTTCTGGGATCTGAAGACTGAACCTGTCGTTCTTGCCGTATGTCGTGTGCTGTTGTCGTGTTCCCGTGTTGGTGTGTGTATTTAACGTTCGTGCGCTTGACTGGGTGATTGTGTGCGTGGACGTGGACTGCTGCGAGGATGCGCTACCCTCGATTCTCGATGGGCCTATCGACCTAACAAGCCGGTGGTGGTGGGCCGTGGTTTCGGGGTGCCGGCAAAAGCTGGAAGCTCGATGACGCGCCAGAGGTAGGGTTAATTAGAATTAGGATGACCTAATGTGTGTGCTATTTATAATCATGTGCCAGTCGCACTCACCGGCGGTCGTTCCCGATCGAAAAAGCATCGTCGAATGTACGGGAACGGCGGTCACGGAAACCTCTGAACTATTTAGCCGGCCAGAAATTTTCAGTTGGGCTGTTCCAGCTTGTAAATGGTCTCAGCTTGTAAACGATAATAGCGATACGCGATGACAAATGGACTGAATCCTGTATTGTTTGTATATGATTTGTAGAGTGCGTTACAATTTCGAACGCGTACATTGCGTAATTTAGGTGTCGTCCGCTCTCTTCGGTGTCCGTTTTTTAAGTCGGCGTGAAAGTCTGCTATGATGATAACATACTGGACACCTGTCAGAAGAGGTTTCTGTAGAATATCGAGTGCATAGATTTCATTGAAGCATTCCAGCGAAATCGCCGGAGTCACTTGGCAAGATTTCGACGGTTATCGGGCTTTTTTTTTTGACATTTGTGTGGCATTTAGGAGAAAATAAATACTGGTTTGCATTCGTTATCACCATCATTTGCTTGTTTTTGAACTGCTAACCGCTACCCCGAATGGTTGATTTGAAGCGTGACATGGCAACATGAAGACGAACCACACTGACCGATTGCCTCTAGGCTAGATGGCGCACGCTACCGTCCTTAGATAACCCGTAGAGACGATGTGGTTGCCACGGAGACGCGCATGCGTAAAGCGGGGCAGTTCGTCAGGGCGCGCTGGACCAGCGTTGGTCTGCCTGCGCTGGACTATAAACACCATCGTTCGGGCGCTTCTCGGCGCAACGTAGTGGCCGACGAACGTTGGTCTGCACCGGCGCGCGTTGCGTTCGTCGACGTTGGAGTATAAACAGCCCTTAAAGGGCAACTCCGCTCAATTCCGAAAAATTTAGGCTTACATGTGATTTCATTTCACAAAGTACTACTCAACAGCTCTACGTCTTCGGATTCGCGAAATGTTGAATATTATTTGTGTAATCTTAATTTAAACATCAGCTGATACCGAAACCGAAACTTCGGTTGCGTCAGGCAACATTCGTCTCGTGTCCTCAGAGTCATGGCCACGTCACGTCGAACCACGTGGTCTTGTGACGTTCGTAGGGGCGAGGTACAGGACACGCGACGCGGGAAGGTCGCTTCGCATGGCGTGGATGGTGATGGCCCGGGGGAGAGGGGAAAGGGAGAACACGAAAGAGGAGAGGGGGAGCGGAGAAACCGGACATGCGATAAAGGCGCAGGGCAGCGCAAACTAGCGCATCCGCGTTACGGTGATCACGTGGACGCCGTAGAGCCAACACCGGGAGGAGAAACTCATGACGTCATCGTTCAATTTCGCTCTGAGAAGTAAAAACAACCAAAACGTGAGAATGACGTAGTCATGCCTTTGGCGTAGTGGTTCAACGTTGGCCGCTCCAACCCCGTCGCATTGACTGCGCTGACGATTGCGCCTCACGTCGCACGCTAGAGTTGGCAGATTTCGGCGACCTGGCTCGTTTGAAAGTTTGCTGGCCAGTTTATTAAATATATAGACGGAATTAGATCGTAATATTTGACATGGGGTCTTCCTATATGATACTGAAGAGGGCTGCATAGTTTTCTAAATATCAAAATTGAAGCGGAGTTGCCCTTTGAAGTCTACGTGCGCTACGTGCACGGGCATACGCGCGTGCATCGACTAGCGGAGACTCCTGTTCAACCTCTGACCTGACGGTGCGGTGGGAGCTACGCGCTCGCTGCGGACCAATCAGCAGCCTTCCTTTCGTCGCCTGGTGTCTCTTCCCGCGCGTGGGCACGGGTGAGAGCGTGATCACGTGGCGAGGAGAGTGACGGGCTAGTGGTCCGATGACCACGTGGCTCCCACCGCAGCGTCAGCTTATGGGGTGATCGGATGGACTCTGCGGCGGCGGAAACCGTGCATGCTATATAATGAAGGGAACGTCCACTCTGCGCCGAGAAGAAAAAACGAAACGAGACATGAGCCCCGTATTTTTTCCGGCCGTCGAGCGCGCTCACATGGTCGCCCTCCTCTCGCGACTTGACGCAACTCGACGGAACGAAACGGACCGGAACGAGAGCGAGAACCGCGCCGTCGCCGCCGGCACTCGAGCCTGTCCGAACGGTTATTCTCGAGATGAAAAAAGAGGGACGTTATTGCCACCCGCGAGGAGATGCGATTTAGTCGAGTTTCGCGACGTTTGTAGGCATACTCGGGTTTTTTGCTCTTTGCTTATTACGTGCTTGCTCCCTTTTAAAGTGTTTCTTTTTTTTTTTTTTTTGTAGGCGCCAATTTTTTATTTGAAAGTCAAGTTAAAATATTTGAGTCGTCGTGTGGTATTGATGATCAGTTTGTTATAAGAAACTGTTTCGCTCCTTTCTTAGAGCAAAAAAGGAGAGAAACAGGCTTGACATCACTGCCCTCTATATATGAGAGTATATATCAATGAAGTCAAACCTGTTTTCACTTTTCTTTTCTCTTTTTGGCGCGGGGGTGGGGTTTGTGGTGGATAGTCTCGTTTCTGTTTTTCTGTTCTTTTTATTCATTTCATTGTGTTCATAGTAAAAATGAAATGTATTTGAACCCTACGGATAGGGTCAGAAAAGCGGAAGGGCGGGAATATTTCTCTCCTTATAATTAATGATCACTTTCATTTTATGATAATCAATTAACGGGAGCCACTAAATGTGGCAAAATCAAGCGACCGTGGTGACGGTTGTCCGCGACGCTGTTTTGTACCATTACGCGATCATCTCATTGAAGCAAGCCCTATACTAACGCTGTTGAAATGCTCTAGTTGAAAACAAAAGCGAATTTGTAATTGAACACTTCGAATGTCTCTATACAGCGGGAGGTCGATCTGCCCCAGGGAAATGGTGACCCGGGCTCACGCTGTAGCCGAAAAATTTAGCCAATCACTGAAGACCCCGGGCCAGTGCAGTATGACTGCTAGCCCGGGGTCTTCAACATGAGTCGCGTAATACTGATACGCGACCGCACGCCGCGGTGCGATGCTTATCCAGATCGGCAGGGCAGGGGGTGGGGGATTGAATCTATAGATCTCTGGGTCTAGTCCTTCGATCTTACCTTCCGTGTGTGTGCGCGTTTTTAACGCAGAATGTGTTTTAACAGCCGATTTTCATGGAGTTCTTGTAATGTTTGGCTGTAACGAGAAACCGACACCTACAAGTGTCACAACCATAGGGAACCATATAAAGAGACTTTAATTCCAAGATTTGAACTCACCACCTTGAGATTGTGAGCCAAGTGCTTTGCCGACTTGACTGTCCAGGGTGGAGTGTTGGAAGCATGCAAAAGCGAATTGTCATTTGCGCGGTCGCACGCTTGGTGGTGGTGGTTAAACGTTTTTTTTTTATTGATGAAAGGGTTATGTCAAGGCCTCTTGATCAATATCATCTAGCCTTGATGGGGGTAGGGAGATTTGTGATTATGATAGGGGAATGGGAGGGGGTTAAATGAATTGAGAATGGCCCGCTGAGCGTATACGTAGCCCAATAGAGAGTTAAATATTTTTTTCTTATGGAGGTTGTCGCCGGTCGGTCTTGTCTATTCCCTGTAGTCTGTGGGTCTGGCTTCCGGCGGGTAGTTCGTGAATGGCATCTTGTCTTTGCTTGCTGATGCTGCCTTCCTGTCACGCAGCGCCATCTCATGGCGTATGTCAGAAATACGAGCGAATCTTTGTGAGGCGTTGCCGTTAAGATATGCCACTCGCTTATTCCCTGAAACACAAGTCTTTATCAGCAGCTCGTAATCATTTTTTTCCGTTGTGTCTTTTTCGGAATTATTAATCTCCAAGAGCACGTCAAATTATTTACGGTTTGGGAAAAGGTAACTTAGCGAAGAAGCAGCGTCTGAGCAGCACGCAGTGACGTCAGAGTCGAGACTCACGGCGTCTCCCTTGTATCCTTCGCAGTGCGTGCCCAGTTCACCGATTGCAGCGCCAGCCGCGCCCAGAAGTGCGAGAACGACCTGATGGTGCTCCAACTCAAGGCCCAGACCGCCATCACGACGCCGGAGCTGAACGAGAAGTGCAAGTGAGTAACCGTGCCAACAAGGCCGCAGTGCTGGATCTTCTATAGACGTCACCTAAAAGAGGCCAGCGAGGATCACAGATTGAAGGCAACTACTGGGTCAGCGTTCGGAACACGGGCCGCAGTCCGAACGCTGATGCAGCAGTCGTCTTCAATCTGCGTCCCGCGCCGGCCTCCCGTACGTGACGTAGAAGATCTGGCATTATGGCCTTGTCATCTATGAGGTGTTCATCCAAACCGAGATGATCTGAGGAGGGCTCAGCGAAGTACTACGTTAGGGCAGAGTCTTTTGCTTTACGTAACTCTACTCCGTTCACCCGGACACCATTGTACCCCGCCCATGCGCAAGTCACCGGCTTTTTCTGTTTATGATTGGCTCATCGATGATAGTGCCCGTACAGAAACACGATGAACACCATGATGGTGTGCTTTTGGCGCTGTCTGATTGGTCCCGCGAGCTCAAAGCATCGGATGCGTCTGGACTTAGGGTGCGAAGGTCACTGGCTGACCTTAGGTGGCGACAATGAGCATTGGATTGGCGACTGCAGATCAGTGACGTATGACTGTAGGTGAGCGACAATGAGGCATATTCAGTTTGGACTGAAAGCAGCACGCTTTAGCAAATCAGTAACGGAATATGATTGTGGAGAGTGCAATAGCGAGCCAATGAAGTGTTTGGAGTGTGCCGCTTGACTGCAGGACCACGTGACCTCACTCGTAAAGCTCACTGAACTCGGAGGGTACGCAGCCTAAGCCGTGCTCTCCACTTTATCATGATAGGGAGTAAAGGCCAACTCATCGTTTATAAACAAGCGCGTTTATCCAAAGGAGGACATATAGAAAATCTTATCGTATATTGTTGGGATGATCCAGTCGGCAGCAGAGGGAACAGGACATCACGATGAAGAACAACATAGAATGAGTTTATGGAGGTCGGGCCAACACATAGGGCCTGGCACGAGATGGTCGTGCGCGCCAATGCCCGTTGTGGACACTGCACATGCACTTGAACGGCCGCTTATCGAAGGACGAAGTGTGTGCATGTCCCGTTTCACAGACTGCCATATAAGGTGACGTCAGAGCCGTTGGTTGGTGGCACATAGTGGCCCCCTGGGCAGGCTGTCGAAACGGAACCGGACCGAACCGAAAGCCGGAACGGAATTGTTATTTTTAGCCGAACCGGAGCTAAACGGAACCGAAATCTTCGCCGCCATCTTGGAACTGAACTGGGAAAAAATATAACCGTAACCGGTTCAAAACGGTTTACAGTACTTTTCTTTCTTTGTTAGTATCACAAAATGAATATTTGACAATAAAAAATTGGCAGCTGTATTTCTATGTATTGATCGAATCTTCATATACAGAATTGCAGTGTATGAGAAATTGCGGGTTTTCGTGGCGCTTTTGTATTGGCACTATGGTTAATCATGCGTCACGTGGTTGTGTGACGTCATTGTTTCAAGACATGCTGTCAAGTAATGTCACGTCATGTGGCCCCGTGACGTCATGTGACTTACTGCGTCAAGTCGATTTAAATTGAGAACGTCGCTAGATTTATTTGCGTTATTCACACCGTGACGTCACATGACATCACGACTTTCGATTGTCATAAGCCCGAGTCGAGTGCTCGGGTTCATGACAATCAGCATCGCCAAACATTCGCGTAATGGGTCGCGTTCAATCAAACATGAGAACAGCCGAACTTAACAGTGTCTGAAGCTCAGCCCATGCTCTATGGTCTGCGAACCCCAGCGCATGACTATGATGAACACTGACGGTATATAATTAGCGTCAGATGACGTGGCGGCTTGTTATTTTTGCGAGTTGAGGAGGAGAAAGCTGTTTCTTTCCTTTATGTTTTCTGCGTCTGCCACTGCTCGGAGAGGAAAACTAATGGGTGTTTTTGCAAGTTATCAACGTCACGGATCAGTTCCTATAGCGTTATTTAGTGAAAGTACAAAAATTGTCGCATGATTAATTCTACATGTACCATTGAGGCACCCAAACATGTTTTCGCTATTGCTGAATTGCCTCAGAAAATTGTCCCTGAGAATAGAAGCATTGGAAGTACTAAATGTGACTTATTAATCCTAGCTTACATTAAACTACAAGTACAGGTGGGATAACTGAAAAGAAAGATCTATAGTGGCCTCAGAGGATGCCGGACGTTGGTAGCCGCTCTAAGTCCCACAGAAGAGTGACTTAAAGTGGCTCCCTCCGTATTTTGTTTAAGTCTCACAGGAGTAATACTTGGAGCGACCACCTTCGTATTTTGCCTAAACTTCGTCGCAATTTTTGGGTGCAAAATAAAAACAAGGGAGGATTACTGTTAACAATTAAGTGACACAAATATTAAGTGTTGAATTAACACCCCCAATCGGAGGAGGTAGTCCCGCAGGAATAAAAAAGTATTCTCTGGAGGAGCAGCGGAAAAAGGAAAGTAGGGAAGGGGAGGGGTTAAAAAGAAAGTCCGTTTACAACTCCCTGTAACGCCGAATTAGAGCGCAGCTCTTGAGGCGGAGGGAAGGCACGGGGGGGGGGGTCACGTGACCTCGGGGAGGGGGGTCACTTGGCCTGGGGGTCACGTGGCGTCGAGTTGGGGGGGGGAATTTTTCCCCGCTAAATTTAGCGGGGAAAATTTTCCGCTAAATTTAGCGGGGAATATTTTCCGCTAAATTTAGCGGAAGAATTATCCGCTAGATTTAGCGGGGAAAATTTTCCGCTATGAATTTTAGCGGGGAAAATTTTCCGCTAGACAGCGGGGAAAATTTCCGCTAGATTTAGCGGGGAAATTTTCCCGCTGGAGAAATTTAGCAGTGAAAATTTCCCGCTAGATTTAGCGGGGAAAATTTCCCGCTGGATATAGCGGGGAAAATTTTCCGCTAGATTTAGCGGGGAAAATTTTCCGCTAAATTTAGCGGGGAAAATTTTCCGCTAAATTTAGTAGGGGAAATTTACCCATCATGCACCGCGCGGTTACGGCGACGGCGACGCCGCTCAAGCCGGAAACGGGCGCCTAAGAGCTGCGCTCTCAAAACATGCTGTGTCGTGAAGGTTTCTCTTCCCCGGATCGGAATCGACACACACCAGAAATCGTGAAACCGGAAAGTACTTCGTTTGCGGAAACACTCTTGCCAGAAAGCGCGTTTTCGTGGTGCCAGACACTCGCGTCGTTCAATCTCAAGAGGACAGGTGATCGTTACACCCTTTGTCCCATATAATTACACCCCAAAACTTCAATTCGACGTACAGCGCCCTACAGTCGAACAGACGGCCCGAAATTTTACGAGGGCTTGATAGCCGTTTGGTACAACTTATTAAAATATACTAATGTACGTTTTACTGACTACAAAAAAATAATCAGGTGTTTTCTTGGCCCTACTGTAAAAACTCGGTGTTTTCTTTATGTGGTCTTTGATACGTACTTTAGCTATTTAAAAAGTTATATCGCACCGTTATCAAGCCCTTCGTAAAATTTAGGGCCGTCTGTTCGACTATAGGTCTCTGTACGTCGAAATGAAGTTTTAGGGTGTATTATATGGGACAAAGGTGTAACGATACACCCTTTTACACCCTTTTTTCTTGAGAGTGAATTCCTCACGACGCTGCACCAAGCAAGAATATTTTGTGTCTCTAACACATGACTTGCACTGGGCGCAACCTTCGTGCGGCGTCCATTTTGCACCACCGTATTTGATTTTAGAGCGCGGCTCTTAGGCGCCCGTTCCCGGCTTGAGCGGCGTCGCCGTCGCCGTCGGCGTAACCGCGCGGTGCACGATGGGTAAATTTCCCTCGCAAATTTAGCGGAAAATTTTCCCTGCTAAATCTAGCGGAAAATTTTCCCCGCTAAATCTAGCGGAAAATTTTCCCCGCTAAATCTAGCGGAAAATTTTCCCCGCTAAATCTGGCGGAAAATTTTGCCCGCTAAATTTAGTGGAAAATTTTCCCGCTAGATTTAGCGGAAAATTTTCCCGCTAGATTTAGCCGGAAAACTTTCCTCGCTTAATCTAGCAGAAAATTTTCCCCCGCTAAATTTAGCGGAAAATTTTTTCCGCTAAATCTAGCGGGGAAAATTTTCCGCTAAATTTGGCGGGGAAATTTTCGCTAAATTTGGCGGGAAAATTTCTCCGCTAGATTTAGCGGAGAAATTTCCTCTAAATTTAGCGGGGAAATTTTCCGCTAGATTTAGCGGGAAAATTTCCCGCTAGATTTAGCGGGGAAATTTTCCGCTAGATTTAGTACGGGAAAATTTTTCCGCTAGATTTAGCGGGGAAAAATTTCCGCTAAATTCAGCGGGAAATTTTCTCCACTAAATCTAGCGGAAAGTTTTCCCACTAAATTTAGCAGATAATTTTTCCCGCTGAATTCGGGGAAAATTCCCCTCCCCTCCTCGACGTCACGCTGCACCCCCAGGCCCCGTGACCCTCCCCTCCCGAGGTGACATGACACCCCCCCCCGTGCCTTCCCTCCTCCTCAAGAGCTGCGCTCTAATTTGGCGTCACAGGGAGTTGTAACGCGGCTTTCATTTTTTTTCAGCAACAGGTCACAATGATCACCAGCATATAGTGCGATGACGTCACTAGAAAATCATGTTAAACAGTTTAGATTCCTATCGAAATGTGATGTTCACAACACTAACGAAAATAGATGCCCCAATTGTGAAGTTGTGCAGAATTATAGCAGTTTAGTGACGATATACAGCAGCCTAATCAAATGTTAGAGTGCATGACCGATAAAGCACAAAGATGTAAAGTGAGTGCCCAAGACGAATGCACGTAAAACCGAATGTAACATTAGTCTCTCGAAGCAGTAGTGTCGAGACCGGTTATAGCGAAGTCAAAAGGAATCGGAAATCACTTCGCTGTATCCGCTATTTCGTTATAACCGACTTCGGTTAACGAAGTGCAAAAGGGAATGGGAAATCGTGATCGCTTCGCTGTAGCCGGTATTTCGTTATATAACCGACTTCGGTTATAAACAAAGTACAAAAGGGAATGGGAAATCGTGATCGCTTCGCTGTAGCCGTTATTTCGTTATACCCGACTTCGTTATAACCGGTCTCGATAGTATTTCGCGAAGTTTCGAGCTCATGCGAGCCGATGGCGAAATGTGATTCATGTTAGGATTATAAAAATCTTCGTCTCTCCTTCGTGCTATTTATGTGTAATTAAGAACAGTGGCGTCACGAGGGTCAGCGGCACCCGGGGCGGTAGCCCGCCGCGACACCCCCCCCCCCCTCCGCTCTTGCGTGGCCCGCCGCGACTCCCCCCCCCCCCCCGCTTTTGCGTGGCCCGCCACGAGTTATAACCCTGAGCGCTGCACCCGGGGCGGTCCGCCCCCCCCCCCCCCCCCCCCCCTTGTGACGCCACTGATTAAGAATATCCTTACACGTCCATGTATATTTTTTCTTCTTTTTCAGTAAGGCATCGTGTATCGTATGTTTATGAACAATACCATTTATTATCTTTCTCTTTGTGCACATTTCGTATATTTGCCTTCAGATCTATCATGTGAGCACAAAATCTTTTTTGGCATACCCCGCGACCCAATGCTTCACGATGCAGAGCATGCAAAAAAAAAAAAAAAACGAAGAAAATTATGTTACCACAGACTAAAAATTTGCCTTATTTTCGAGTATCGTCCTCCCGTGTCGGTCTCAAGCGGTTATGGGAACTTCGTACAGTCAAATTTAATGATGATAATATAAATATATTTAATTACTGACGTAAGACTTGACAACGTAAATAAAGGGCCGATCCCCTTAAATACATCATAAGTAAATGCACCCTCAAATTATCTGAAAGATAGCCATAGAGATAGGTTAAGACTTGTTATTTTGTCCGTTTTTTTATCGTTCCGTGTCTCAGGTTACTATATAAAAGTTCGTCACCAGCTCGCCTGTTTTTTTCTTATTTTGTTTTACCCTTTTTTACATAAATATATACTAATTGAGTGCCTGCCAACAGCTGTGACCTGGGCAGCAGTAATAAAACGAGCAAGTTTGCAGAAAAATGTCCACTCGAATGAGCGAAGTATTGTGCGCCTGTTGTAGACGCGTCAGGGAACCAAGGGCTCGAACATCAGGATCAAAGCTGTCACAGCACCTGGAAGTTCGCCCCGATGGTACACGAAAGCTAAGCGCCGTCAACAACCCTGCGCAGTCAGCACAGCCGCGTACAACTTGCCGCAGAAAATGCATATCTCTCAATCCTTCGATCGTGCTGCGACATGTATAGGAGATCGAGGTCCACCAGTAGATCATTGTAGCCGTAAAAGCGACGGCGGCCAATGCGTGCCTATCGTACAAAATTCGTATAAATTTACGTTTAAAATGTTCACTTAAATTACTGCGTGACACCGCGACAGAGTTCCACCCCAACAATTCAGGGCGCGATCTAACAAGTGCACAGGCCTAAAAGACATTCGGATCTACGAAATTTTTTTGCAAGCCGCGAAATGACGCCCAGATTGCGTAGTCAATGGTTAACAATGCGCGAAACATGTCGATGAAAGTCTAATCCAGAATCTACAAAAACGCCAACATCGCGTTCGTGAAGTACTCGCCTTATTTGTTCATAAAAAAGAGAATAGTCGAAAACTGCTCTCCTTCCTAGTAAAATACATTAACATCACCTTTTTTTTATGTTCGGCTGTAGCCTATTAATCAAACACAATTGCTCAACAGAGCGGATGTCATTTTGTGCCAATAAACAGTCCTTCTCATTGTCTAGCTTGCGGGACAATTTTAAGTCATCGGCGAACGTTAGCATTTTTGAGTTCCGGTAAATCGTTTACAAACAACAAAAAAACAAAAGCGGTCCTATAGGCTATAGAGCCGATGTGGTACGCCTGATAAGGGTGCGAATGGCTCGGACACACAGTTTGAAAACCTAACCCGATTTTGGCGACTTTCGAGATGGCTCCTAAACCGTGCGCAATACAATGGGCATAATCCGTATTCTTTCAATTTCATCAAAACCCAGGAGAGATGCTCCGCAAATCTTTTCCGACGGTTTTATCCTCGATAGGCACGCGCATAAGTGATTTAGGAGAGCCTTAAAAGAAATTTCTAACTTTAAATTTGATTTAAATAACTATATGTTCCTGACAGATATATAACTCCTCAAACTCCTCTGGTATTGATTCTTCTACGTGATGAACAGCAATTTCATGAGTTTGTTGGCTGGACCAAACAATACGGGGAGCCTGGCAGAACTATGACAATTACGCACAGAGACCGTTAGAAAGCGACCAATTCAGTAGCTGCAATGTAGAGTAGTGAAATACTACGTCGTTTTCTTTAATGAAAAAAAAAAGCATAAATTAGAAAGGGTGATGCTTGTTTGCAAATTGAATTGACCGGCATCTTGTCAACAAGAAACCTCAACAGCCAGGCCATCCCACTTTATCCTATGTAAGAGAATGTTCGCTTGGGCAAGCGCTATTTTCGGCCAGATTCGATCCGAGTACGAAAGTGCTTCTAGACTAGAGTGACCAGTTTCGATCACTCCATTCTGCGTGGTTCTTGACCTGCATCACGGTGCTGAGCTGTTGGTCTGGAAAACAATTGTTGTGATTGCCGTTCAGTGGGGCTTGTCCTAAAACTTTCTTGGCATTTTGAAAATATTATTGCTTTTAGCTCAGTTGTGCCGCCATCATATATATGTAAAACGTATTTCGTAAACTATATTTCACAATATATATGACGACGAGGTGCCCATTCCATGGTTTTATGCACTGTAACTAATACCTTACTTCAAGAGCACAACTACGATTCACTCTTAATATTGCGACGCAAAGTTGTACCAATCACGGGTATTTTAGGTGACCTACCACACTTTGTGGCAACCTTTCGATTCAGCGTGAAATATGCCTGGCTGAGGTAAACAAATACATGTTGAGTCCGTTGGAATCCTTTAAATACCACGGCATGCCACCTATACGCCACTATTAGGTAATACAATTTCTTATTTTTGATGCCTGACAAATAAATAATTGATTGTACAAACGATAAATAAAAACTATAGACCTTTTTTTGTGTACTCTCGTTCCACAGCCACCTAATAGGTGTATCCGGTATGGGCGACGAAAAAATAAAAATGCGCTTCACACTGAAAAAAAAAAAAGTAGAAGGGAGGCAAAACGAAAATTTGTGACGGTTACGCTTATATCCTAAGTAGGGAGTTTTCTTAGGTGGTATCCGCTGTCCCGCAACGTTCTGCGCAACCCGCTACGAAATCCGGGACTCTGCAGGCAAGGCGCCCTTGTGAAAAGGGTCTATATAATTACTCGTTTCACGGCGGAAATAGTGCCTGTTGCTGAAACAGCGTGGAAAATATATTCCCAATCTAGCGGTTCAAACTGGTTCGAACCGGTTTGAACCGTTATTTTTCTCCCCTAAGCTGAACCGGAACTGAACCGAAAGCCGTGAACCCGAACCCAACGAACCGATAAAATTTTCGGTTCGACACTCTGCCCCTGGGTGTGACGCCTCGTGTTTCCTCTTCTGTTTGCGGCGCGTGCAGGCAGCTGCGGCACAACTTCGACTGCCTGCTCAACTACACGTCGAGCTGCCTGGCGGTGGAGCAGCGGGACCACAAGGCCCGCATCCTCAGCACGGCCAGACAGTACACGTACGCCACCTGCGAGGACCAGGACGCAGTCCAAGGCAAGCGGTCTTCCACATATTCGACCTTTCTCCGGTAACGAGCGCCATCGGGGGATTGTCTGAGAACCAGAACGAGTAAAATCGAGATTCGGGATCTGGAGCCATGGAAGGGCTGCTCGACATGCCTTCACCTGTCAGAACGCATTGGTGTCGGGCGGTTGTATCGGTTTGCATTGCTTTTATGCCCCATATTGCCAATGCAAAATAAAAAAAGTAAAAAAAGACGCGCAAAGATAGGCGCTGACAACGTTGGTCGTGCGGAATGGTTAACGTATGTGCAGAAGCTTACTGGAAGAAATGTCTATTAGGACAGGGGGGGGGGGGTATTTTCCTCGCCCCCACCACCGCCGTTGCCCCTCTCTCCTAAAAATTTCTGACGCCTTTGGAACTTTTTGTTCCGGAATATTTCTCGGTGTTTAGAGTCTGTTCTGGCGGCGTAGTTAGCTCCGTTGAGTGCGCTTCTCCCCGCGCACCGGTGCACTGCGGAGAAACCACACCCGCGGAGTGGTCGTCGCGGTCCTGGATATCTCGCTTTGCTTTACCTATGCGGAAAGCGCTCCTTCAGAGCGAGATGGTACACTCGCACGCATTACAACACTGGGCATTAAAAAAGAAAGAAAGAAAAAGGAAAAGTTGGAGCTTGGTGTGACAGCTCTGCTTTGCAGTATAATATTAAAAAATAAAACGCTACTAGTAGTATATTGTGGACAGCAATACTCTGACGAATAATGTACTTCAATGGTTGTGACTTTCTCGTTTTATATATATGAAATTTAAGGAACAGTAGTTGGGTATACCAAGGTTTCTAAATGACCGTTATTAGGGGCAGCAGTGTGGCACCATAGCTTTTTCGTGTCAAGTCACTCGTTTAGTTACCATCTCTATATTGGCCTCCAAATGTTTGAGGGAGGCTTCAGACCAGATTGTTTTTTCAGTGAAGTTTATATTAATACTAAATTAGCTCTAGCATGGTGGAATGAAAATTTTGGAATAAATTTAACAAGTTCAGCTGCATGTTTTAACAAAGGCATGTTATTGCCCACATGCTGATTTTGAATCATAATAAAAATGCTGTAAAATACCATTGATGTGCATAATTTAGTGACAGAGGCTTTTTTCTAAGGGATGCTGGTACCCCCCCCCCCCCCCAAAGATTTATCTTTATTTTTTGCCAGGCGATTCAATGTGGTGTCAGAAGACTACCCAATTAATATTTTGGTACGGAGTCACATATATATTTTTCATAAAGCCAAAAAACGCAACTGCTCGAAACCGAAACAAGAGCACAGAGTAATGGCGCAACATGTTGACCAGAAGGGAGGGAGAAAGCTAGAGGAGAAAGCCGGAAGTTGTGTTGCTACACTCGACCATTTTTTTTTCCTGCGTTTTTGGTTGTGCGAAGCAGACAACAGTTTTAACATTGTAACGGTCAAGCACATGAGGGGGAACTCGTCGTCCGCAGTAATGCAGCCAGTCGACTGTACATCAGAAAGTTTGCTGCCAATTCCCTGCTGCATAGGCACTCCCCAGACTCGAAGTCGGGCAGCACCACACATTGGCCACATTCACACATAGTAAAGAAATCGTATGCATACATATATTAAGGCGAAAGCCTTACTTGTCCTATTGAGCAAAAAGCGGTGCATATGCCATAAAAATATGATTGAGCGGCATGCGCCGCTCAATCGTATACTCAAGGACGATGCTGTCCTTGGCGTCGTCCTGAGGTCGTCCTAGAGGACCTCTAGGACGACCTTACTTGTCCCAATATGCGAAAAAGCAGCGTCGTTGTGCCCGAAAGAGGGCCATAAAAATATGTCATCAAGCATGCACCACTCACGCTGAAGTGCGGGAGCGTGATGTCACTGCCGGAGCGCCGTGTGCAAAAGGTGCTCTTCAGACTTTATCTCTGCTCGTTGTGTGTTTTGTGCGATAGACCGTGAAGCGACAGAGTCTACATCTACGGCCTCGACATCGGCAGCAGCGTTTACATCTACGGCGGCTTCTGCAGGCAAACGTGGCCGCCCACGCAAATACGTCACAGCCTCCTTAAGTGTCCTCTTCTGGGTGCCGTTCTCGACATTGTCCTTAAGCTCGTCCTAGAGGTCATCCTAGAAGTCGTTTTAGACGTCGTTCTTGACGTCGTCCTCTAAAACGTCATCCTCGACACCGTTCTGGACGTCGTCCGAGAGATCGTCCTCGGCATTGTCCTAGACGCTGTCCTTGACGTCGTCCTAGTGGTCATCCTAGACGCCGTACTTGGCGTCGATCTCTAGGACGTTGTCCTAAACTTTAATACGTGTAGAAACATTACTCGAAAACATTTCTCCTGCGGGACTATAATGCTTTTGCCTTCCTACATGTAAGCAGTCTTGAGTGTCCTCCTGTAATTTTTCAACACCAAGCATGCACTTCGTGCCTGACGTTTCTGCGTGTTTCAAGCTCTTACTAATTCGTGTCCGTAAGCCGAGCGATGGCTTCAGCCAGGAGAAGGGGCGACGAGTCGGCGATGTCTTCGTGCGAATCAGCTGGGTGATCAGGCATGTCGTATAGAATAAATTCTAATTGCTTTGATCGGTGAAAAATTTCTCTTTCGAAGCTGGACAGATTCGCCGGTATTGTGAACGACAGTTCTGAAGTAGAGCTCCCACGGCCGTCATCCGCCGCCTTCGCTTAGTCCACTTAGTCCAGCCGTCCAGCCCGCAACTCCCGTGCTACTCCCGCAATACGACGGCATGTTGAAAATTATACAGTGCATGTGCTTCTGGTACTCTGCAACTTTTTTTCGATCAACGTATTTGCAACTTTTTAAAAGCCGCAAAACTTTTTTTTCGATCAACGTATTTGCAACTTTTTAAAAGCCGCAAAAATTTGTTTTCATAATTTTTCTATTTTCAATATTGAGTGTGTGTCTTTGATGACGCAGAACCTCAATTATATTTGGTCATTGTGTCTGAACGGCACGTGACTACATAGAAGAGAGTTAGCGCGACTCAAACCGGCCAGTTCTCGATCAGCAATTTTCAGAGAGGAAAAAACAATTATTGAGCCAGAAATTGTGTTTTGGGTAGCTGGGCTCTCATATGTCATGTACAAATAAAAACCTTGGCGAGCATAAATACCCTGTCAGTGTCCCTTTAAATGGGTGGTGCAACGATTTTTAGACTTGGCAATTGCAGAAATTAATCTGTGTCACCCAAGGAACGAAGATCAGAAAACCGTATTTTCTTGCGAGCGCTAGTTTTATGTAAACAAAATGAAACAAACGTAGGTCAAAGTGCCTCTCAACTCTCCTGTCGCCTTTTGAGTGACATACTCTGGAGGATCACGTGGTTTCCCCTTGGGTTCTCTCTTCAGAGACCCCAGCCGCTACTTCCACGATTGTCGACTTTTAAAGGATTAGCATCGTTGAAGGTTGCGGCGAGCTATCGGCACAAAAGACGGTTCGCCACGGAGATGATGGCGAGTGTAGCAGCGGACAGGGACAGGTTTTGTTCACTTCCGCATATCCCCCAGGGTACGGCACAGATCAGTTCCGTTAACCACCACAAGCGGCTGCAGATCGAGAAATACTTAGTTTTCTTCTTGGCAATTACGCACCGGAATAGCAGTTTTTTGGGACAAGATGACGCGTTTTCGGTCACTTGTGCTTGGATAAACAATATAAAAAATACAAAATTCCCAATTATTTCAACACTAAAATCGTTGCACCACCCCTTTAAGTAAGGGTTGCAATTTTGTTCCAATGTTCAAAATTTTAAGAAAACATCCAACATTGTGCTTAAAAATATTCTATTTGTCATTATTTTACTGGAACACCATTTGCTTTAGTTTCAATTCCATGTATCAAATAGGCAATAGCATAATATGTTCATGCTGTGTCCTTCATCAATTAGCTTGTGTTTCAAAAATCGCCTGAACAATTGACCTTTTTAAGCAAAAACAACCACTCCCCTCACGACACTCTTTTCGACACAACTGGTACTAGTAAACTTTACTAAACAGCTAGATGAGTGTTTGAGGGAACCAAGCTGTCTGCTGTGCAGCGGGTGCTAGTGACTGGTTGCACAAGATTGGGAAAGCAAAGAAGGCACTCACCTTCAGTTGGACAGCTCAACAGGTGAAGCATAAAGTAGGATCTGAAGTGGAATGAATGATAATGAAGTATGTGCTTGTGCTCTGACAGTTCTTTCTCTATAACGGATTGCCGGACTTGACACGATATACAGTAGAACATTTGTTCTCTCCAAAGTTGACTTTTGGTCGCTCCAAAAGGTGCTCTATGTGACTTAGATCAAACGTATCACTGAAGATGTCCCAAGCGGGCCATCCTCATTCCGATAAAAGGAGAACAAAACAAATTACCTTACAAAAGTGTGTCGCTGTAATTCTGCGAATGGGTATTGTCCGGGAGAATATATAATGAGGAGCACAAGATAAAGTTTTCGCAGTGCGTTTTTGGTGTTTAGATTGAGGGCAACCTCGAACCACCTGTTCTCATACGACTGAGGCAACAGCCGTATGAGAGCAGGTCAGAGCACAGGTTTTGAACTCCACAACCAACTCTAAATTAACTTTAATTAAACCATATATAGCGAATGAACTCAAAATTGTTGTTTGGCTCTAGATGCTTTTCTCAGCTTTGAGTCTGCCTCATTGGTGTGTCTTTGCGAAAGATTGTGAGAGGGTGTTCCTTCTCGACGACGACACGCAGAGCACTGGAAGGACAACGCCTGCTTCCAGAGCCCCGAGGTGCAGCGCTGCAACAGCGACTTTGAGAAGCAGCCCAGGAAGCAGGTCAACACCGGGGCAAGCTTCCCCTCAGTCGACCAGTGCGGGTCAGTGCCTCCTCCCGTCTGCTCACAGTATTCTAAGCACCTTGCTCAGTGTTGCTTTTCGAAGGTAAACGCTCTGTATGCTGGATGGCATTAGCAGTGCCATTTGTGACACTGGATGGCCAGTGGTGTCATATATCACATTGGATGGCCAGTGCTGCCTTCTATTACATTGGATGGCCAGTGGTTCCATCTATCACATTGGATGGCCAGTGGTGCCATCTACCACATTGGATAGCCAGTGGTGCCAGCTATCTCAGTGGGATACTACAAAACATTGCAGGCGCTTCATGGTGCTCCAGAACTGTCTCCGGCGTTCTGTGAGCATGGTGTGCAAGAAGCAGGACTGGCAGTTCCTGGGCCTCTACCTCTACGACAAGGACAACAGGCTGGCAACCGTGTGCAGTGCTGACTACCGGCCGCCCAACATCGTCGACGCCGTCCCCACCCCAGGTGAGACACCGTTGCCCTCTGGTGCGTCCCTGAACCATGACGACTAGAGCCACCATATAAGCTAACGCTGAGGGTATGGACACTCCGTTCCCCGACTGCCTTGTGGGCGCTACCATTTTGTTGCCTAGTGCAGAGCAGGCGCTACTGGCAATAGTTAATATTAGAAAATGCAACCTCCTGAGCTTCAGGGACGGTGTCGAGAAGCTCAAGCGATATGGTTTCGCTTTGTTGTGGACTATTCTAACCATTGAGTTGTTATAATGTACACCAGAGGTTCAACTAGCGCTTAAGGGGGGACACTACCCAAAAAGTGAACTTTTGGACCACTTGTCTGATTTAAATGACATTTACAGGGCTTGTATCTGTTCATGTTGAGAACATTTGCGTCAAATGTTTTTAACCTGGGTGAAGTACAAAAAAGTTGCAAATGTTCAAAGATGAAAGTGGGCGTGTCTGCGTAGGAAAACTATCGTTTTGAAATTACTTATAAATTTGTCGTTTTCACGTGTTATATTGCTTTAGAACAGTTCAGAGCAGATAGCTGTGGAGCTATATTTCTATATTATACCATCTTTCATGACAAAAAGGCCACTAAACACAAACTGCAGTTTTTTTAGATTTCCATCCTTTGTCCAAAATGCTAGTTCTTGAGCATGAAAAACTGACAAAAATAAAAAATTCAAGCTCATAGCTATTTTCCCCTTAAAATTTCACCCCAGAAAAGCTTATAAAAATGAATCCAAGTTATGTAATGACAAAACGATAGTTTTCCTAAAGGGAAATTTATGCCAAAAAGTGGAATGGAGAAAAATGTGTTCAAAGTGCTCCAACCTCTACCTTTTCTTTAGCATCGGTGGACCGAAAATAATTTATAAAAAATTAACTATGCAGTGTAAACTAATGAAACTTTCTGGGAATACTCTCCAGATGTTGGTGGATGTAAATATGACATTTTTCAAAACCAACTTTTTTTGCAGAAATTGTTTTTTCTGGGTAGTGTCCCCCTTAAGAAAAAACCAGCAGATGCCCACAAAGAGACATGTATTCCTACGCGAGCCAATTGGGTCCAAGCGTTTTTGTGACAACACAATTTTACGAACCAAACTCGTTTTTCTTCGAACGAATCTTTTTAACATGGCAGTGTCGACCTAGCAACCAGACGCCAACTTCTCGCAGCAATCATCCTGCTCTGTGCTATGGTATTTTATGTACCCGAGCTTACACCGCAAAGTGCTATCGGTATTGGCTTTTGTCCGCAGCGGTTTTTGTTCAACGACGTGAGCATCCAGCGATGATATTGCCATCGAAAAGTTCGAGCTCTGCTCCAGGCTTCGCACCGCCAGGCTTAGCACTGATCCTTTTGGCTTGCTATCCAAGAGGCTTGCAATCCAAGAGGAGGCGCTGGATCATTGGACTGATGTCAGCAGAGCATTTACCGGTGTGCCTCGACTGTTCCTCGTCTGTCGGTGCTTAAAGGAGTCATGAAACCCTTTTCCAACTTCTTCCTGTTTAGCTTTCCTCCTCAACTCATAAATCGCGCATTCTACCAAACAGTTCAAGAAGACGGAAAGGGGGGTCCCCTCTTGCTCGGACTCTCGTTTGTCTAATCCGGACACATCCATTCTCCCCTAGAAGATTAGCCGTCACTCAAAATTCAGACAAAAGTTGCTTTCCCCACCCCGTTCACCCCGCAGCTGACAGTGCTGTGGAAGCTACGTGCTCCTTGGGCCAGCCACACTTTTGCCACGTGATCACGCTCTCGCCGCATACCCAGGCGCAGAGAATGAGGTGAGGTGATGAAAGGGGGCGGCTGATTGGTCGGCAAGCGCGTAGCTTCCACCACAATGTCAGCTTAGGTGTGAAGGGAATAAGTGAGGTCCGGTGTCGTGTGACCTGCGTTTGGGCCCGGTGACGCGCTACGGGGCCCGGTGACGCGCTGCGGGGCCCGATGACGCGCTGCGGGGTCCGCGGATGTATCACAGAGAAAAGGCAGCGAGCTTGCGAAGGGAAGGAGGTACGAAATAGTCCGCTGTGTTTTCAAATTTTCGTACCGAAAGTCAGGCTTTTGACTTTCTACCTTTTTTCTTTGGCCCACTGAACGATGTGCTATTAGTAAAATACCAATATAAATTGGTTTATTGCAGCCCAAAATTCGTTTCATGGGCCCTTTAATCGGGTCAATTGCCTCTCTGCCGTTGGTAGTTATGCCATCTGGCAAGTACATCCTTCGTAAGTGAAGCTCCAGTGTGGGCTTTGGGTATCAGCACTTGGCCGCTCTGGGTATAACGGTGCGAGGTTGTGAAGTATCAGCTCTCTCACAGTGTCGCTTGAGCCACCTTCTGTAGTTTCGCGGTCACGAGAACCGCATCTTTTCACACTGCTACTGCCTTCCGGAAGGTGTCCCAGTCAATGAGCCGAGTTGAGCGTGTCCACTTGGCTCTGCTGCCAGTCGGGAGCGGCAGCCAGATGGGTAGTGGTCGGATCCCAAAGTGTCCGGTTCGCACCGCCAGTCGATCACCAGGCTCGAGTCCGCCCAGGTCTGGTCCACGATAGTGTCCCTCTGACTCTCGTGTAGCCCATGGCGCATCGGGTAAGTGAGGTCGTTTGTCAAAGTCGGGTGCGCCATCTGGAGCCGTTCGTCGTGGAGCACCCCCGTTCAGGTGGTGCACGTTGAAATCGCCTGCCAGGAGCCGTTGAAGCCCAAAGACGAACAGTCTTTGTTTTTGTTTTTTTATTGTGCTAGACGAAGCTTTCGTTTTTATAACAAAACTTTGCACCCCTAGGGTGAACATCCACAACTATGAGGAACACTACTCCCCCTTTGGCATGTCTTCTTACTCTAATATGAAAGCTTTTCGTTTGCCTTCAGTCTGTTTTAATGCATAGATGTTTAGACAGAGGGAAGCTAAAATGGCATCATGTCTCCGCTGTATAGATGGGCAATTTAACCAGTGCAGAGCAAATGGAAACGTTTTTGGGGCGAGTCAAACTTTATACGGGTGATTTGTGGTGCGGTGGAATACAAGCAACAGACTTTAAGTACCCCAAAAAGCCTTGAACTATGCTTTGAAGTAACGAGGCACAGAACCACGTCAACAAAACGAGACACGGGAGGTGAGGCATGTACCAGGACAAGTGTTTGATTTTACAGCATATGAGTGGTCCTTAAAAGGACCGTTTTGTGTTTTGGGATTGACCCTCCTTGGCATTGGCAACATGGATCGTCGAGGGGCTCCACACAGACAGATCACTTCCAGAAGAAGTGTCGTGTTCATTCAGTGGGACGACGATGGGCTCGATGTGGGCACTTGTGGCACCGCCTCGTTTGAAGACTTTCTCCACTTCAACAATGTGCCGTGCCTCACAGCATTGTGCCAGTTCTCAGCCATGACCTTTTCAGCTTCTTCGTTGAGGAGCCTCTCTATGTCATTGATCTTCAATGTTGTGTTCCAGGCTGCAACACCGTTCTTCATTTGAGCCCAAATTAATTCAATCAGATTGAACTCACAGTGGTAGGGTGGAAGTCTGACCACGTGCGCAACCAGCCCTCTCTGCAGCATTGTCCACAAGATACTTTACATGCTGTGGCTTGACCGGTGCACAATGTCGAGGAGCTTCTTCTTCGGCATCTTGGGGTCCCACGCAATTCCTTCAACGTGAGCCACTCCTGAATGACCTCCTTGCAGGAATTCGTCGTCGGCACTGCATCTGACCGCCGAGAATGGTACAAAGCATTGTCTATTACGACGACACTCCCCGTCGGCAGTTTTTGAAGAACACCGTCGAACCACTTTTCGAACCGGGTGTCATTCATTTCCTCGTGGTAGTCACCGGTTTTCTTGCCGCAGAAGACATTCAGGCACCCGGCGACGTTGCCGTCCTCGCTGCTGACGTGCGTGATGATGAGGCAGTAGCCCTTCCCCGACGGCTGCTTCAGGCCCGTCGTGAGACCTTGCATGAAGGCGTTGTGGTACGAGGTCACGGTGCTGTCCATCCACGCGATTGAGACAGTGTGCCCTGCCATTACCCACGTCTCGTCCAAATAGAAATTTTTGCTACCCTTTTGCCTGTGACGTGCAATATCCCGGAAGTATGTCTGCTGCCACGTAACAATGTCATCTCGTTCGATCATGTAAGAGTTTCAACCCCTCTTTTCTCGCCTGAAGCCGATGTCAAGGAGAAGACGACACACAGTCCACTTCTTCAGCAAGGGGAATTCAGAGCTTGCGCTCAACTCAACCGTTGTCTTTTCAACCGTGGGCAACTCATTCCGGCGAAAAAAACGATATATGCACAATCTCAACGCACATAGCACGAAGTCACCGTACTTAATGGTACGCCGCTTGTTGCCTGTACTTGCTGGGCGCTTCCGGGAAGGTGTCGCAACTTTCATATCATTTGCCTTTGCCCCCTTCCTGATATCGAGGATGCTCGATATGCTGACAGCAAGCAGCCTGCCGACAGCCTTGCAGACCTCACTCACGTTGAGGTCAGGCTCCATGTGTCGCATCCGAACATAAGCGTTCAGGATCAGCTGCCGTCGACCGCTGTCCAAGATACGACCGCTCTTATTCTCCTTGTACCAACGCTTTGGTGTAGCCGATGTGGCCGCACCAGGCTCTCTCGACCAAGAAGAATCCTAAGGATCACATTCCGCAGCTTCCTCGTTGGGATCCATGGCGGAAGACAACGACGGAGACGGACATCGACCACTTTGTGAGTCACCGATTCGTCAAAACCTGAAAGGCAAAGGGTTTTCTGTTCAATAAACCAAATAAACATGCACAATTCGTGTACAAATTGCCTATCACACGAAGAAGAAACAATAATGTTTTATTAATTACAAAAACTAGAATAGACTTTCCTTTTTTTTTTGTCCAAGAAAAAGGCTGTTTTTGCTGGAGGCGCTGGAAGACAGGACTTCTAGACAGCACTTTGGACAGGAAGTCAGTTGGAAGACTGGTTATTAGACATGACTTCTTTCCAGTAATAACGAACGCCTCCGTTGAAAACAAGAATTCTAACTTCTTTAGGTGTACTGAATGAATCAAATGAATAATGCAGTAGCCTAAAAGACGTTTTCTGGGGAGGGAAAAAGCGGCGTTGCCAGGGCGCTACGTTCTCGACGGCGGAGGCACTTCAAGCGGGTGCATTACGCTTGTGGGTGGAGCCGCAACATTTTTCTTAGCCTGTCACTGACTATAGTGTCTACATGACTTTTGGGATGCAAATTGCGGCAGACAGCAACCAGTCTAACTTTGAGTTGCAGCCTGCGTTTGGTCTCTTTGCCGGAGAATAACAGGGGTCACGTTCGTTATTTGGGTCGTAGCAAGTAGTATGCACCTTGGTGAACATTGTAAAAGTGTAATCGCTTTAGTTGCAATGATTCTCTTCATCAGTGAACAATGTTAAACTTTGCAATATTTCAGGCCCAAACTTTTGTTCCACAGCAGGTCTGTGAAGACAAACTACAAATCTAAGCAAAACCACAGTTGAAAGGAATTTAGAGTGTGTTCAAGGTACGCCAGCCTTTCGATAATACTGATATATTGCCAATATGCCAGCCCTCTCACTATATGAAAATGACCCCTTAGCTGCTAAAAACATCCAAAATGTGAAGAAAAAAAAGTAAGTTGGCTACAAAAGGTGTCTTTTAGTATTGTTTCATTTGCCGGCCAGCTTTTACCGGGCACCTGTTTTCTGGCTTCTCCCTATTTATAATGATGTTGAGCATGCGGATTATGTTTTTAACTCTAGAACAAGCACCTTTGCACATATGCGTGAGCAGAGAGAATAAAGTGACTTATTTATTGCAAAATGGTCTATAATTGCTTGGCCTTAATTTTATTTTGATTGGCTACATGCATAGGGAGTTACTGACCCAGTGTTACTAGACAGTTACTGACGTCTCTTAATTTCAGATGCCATTCGTTTGTTTGGAAATTAAATCACCCCTGCAGAAAAATCGCCTACACCGTGTTTGCACTAACAGTGTCCAGCAATGTGCATAAATGCATGTGAGAAGCTAGTTTAACACTGTGTTTAATGCCACAAATTTAAAATAATGCTGTAAATGACCCAATATTTTTGTCTACCTGACTGAAAAATGTTCCAAGACTTGCTCTAATAATCAAGCGCGGAGAAAAACATTCACCCGCTTTTCCTGATACAAGTGCATTACTGGAAGACGGTTTCTGACTGATTGCTGTCTGCTTCAATTTGCAACGGCACACTAGCTCCAGCTGAACCTCTAGCATACATTATAATAATCTCTAGGGTTCTGACATTTCTGGAGGACAGAAAAGCATTTCTTGAGGTTTCAAAGTTTCAAATAAAGCTTCAGATGACTGGTAACAATGATTTTAAGCAACGGGGTGGTTGAAGTGTTGTCAGTCTACTTGGTGGCTCTAGTCTAGTGCACCCGTGAACCACAGCAGGGCTTCCGGCACTAGTCGCAGTCGGTTTTGACTGCTAGCCAACTGGTGACCACGACTCCCTAAACTAGGTGGGTGCAACGCAACTTAAGTCTGGTTCAGACAGTTTTGTATGAGTGCGACCGGTTACGCATTGATGACATTTTGCTTTCCACTACGACACGATGCACGGAGCTGAAACGGGGTGGCACGTGTGTGCAGATAGCACTTGAATGCTTCCAGGCAGATCCTGAACTAGACTGAAAGTTTTGCAGCAACCGGCAAGGTCCAACGTACATACTATCTATGAAAAATTGTTGCTCGTAACGTTGAAATTTTTGAAGTTCAGTTAAAATAATGATGCGTAAAAAATCAGGAAATATATGCTGACCAAAAGTGGGCCATGGCTACTTGATAGATGACGCCAGTGTGTTAGCTCGTGAGCAATTGAAAGGACGCAGATGGCTCCAGTCAATAGAACTGAGTACATCCCCTTTCATGTAAATAGACAATGTTTTTAGCAGCAGCTGTCAAAAGCAGTCGTGACAGAGTCAGTCATAATCCGACACAAATGCCTGAACCAGCCTTTACATGCGACGACGTTCACTCGTTCAACAGCTTACTGCGACAAGCCTTGCTCGGAAGCGGTAAATTCTAGGGTTGTTCTGGAGCCAATCTTTTGAGCTGCTTTGTTTTGCTGGGGATCTAAAACTAAAGAGACTCTCGTTAATTCAGAAAATAGCCGCTATGATGTGTCTGTACTTTCCCCATGTCCTTCCGTTGCTCCAAGTCACTTCTATAGTCTGTTGCAGCATAAGAACTCGGCGAGAGAAATGGCGCGACTCAGTGCAGGCACTTCATCTTTCTGATGTCATCAAAGCGAGGAGCATCCGTCAACAGTCTGCTTTCTTTTTTCTTTTGCTATCGGCGTTTACAAAGTTGAAGCTGTCTTGAATGCCCAATGCGCCATGGCACGTTAAGTGTCGAGTTGGGCACTGTCTTTTGTGGGCAGGACTTCTCCCGCAGTTTTTGAGTTGCAACAGACTATGCTTCGCGCCAAACACGTTCTGCGTGAAACAAAGTGCTGGAAGTGCGCTGCACGGTCGTCCATGAAGGCCGATGCTGAGACGGGCGTGCACCCTGTCTGCTCAGCAGCAATCTCCGCGGCCTGCGTGACGCTGGTGCAAAAGGACGTGGACGTGTGCGGGGACCGCTACAGCCGGGCGACCTCGGGCCTCCGCTCCCAAGGCCCACGGGGGCCGCAAAGCCTCCAGCCGTGCCCCCATCTCGGACGAGGAGAACAAGACCAAGCTCTGCTGGTGAGTTCCACTTCAGAGGGGTCGTACTTCAGATACAGTACCCGGAACGCGTCTGCAACTGGTCTGTTCAGCCCGCCCTCGATTGTGGTCCCTCGATTTCCTCCCGACAACGTCGCAGAGGTGTCGTGCTCTTGTCAGTCGCAATCCTGGTGGTGGCACGGCAACAGACGTGGATGTGGCAGCCACCTGTCCTGCCGTAGGTCGCCCTTCAGCTCGACAGTCTGCGGAAGCTTCGGCAGCCAGGAAGCTGGTGCGCTGCAACGACGGCGATGCTCCCCATTTGCTCGTCTTTTTGCCAGGACTCTCACGTCTGCCAGGGTTGCGACATCCGACATCATGGCACTCTGGCTCCTGCAACGTAATTTGTCGTAACTTTGGGACCGCTTTTGACATGCTGGCAGTATAGGACACCAAACACGCTGGTCGAAGTTGCAATCTAGGCCTGCAGACGGCAGAGATGACTGTTGATGCTGCATCTGCACAGCACCACGCACGTGTGTTCAAATGTCACGGCGGGGAGTTGCCTAGCGAACTCTCGATCGCTGCACCCGCACCATCCAAACAACACTAAATGCCCATTCACACAGTGGGTGTTTGACTACGCTTGACTATGCTGTAGAGGACAGGTTCCATTCCTTGTACATTCTTGATAATAGTGGCTGCTACTCGTAGCTACCCTGGGCAATGCGAGAAACTGAAAAGCAAGCTAGGCGGGTGCCTGGGCGAGGCATCGAGGCCGGTGCCGAGGCTAAGACGTCCCGTGCCTATTTTACAGTGCATTCGGGAGTATGGCCACCTGCCTGCGGACTGCAGTCAAGGTCAAGTGCAGCCAGGACCGCAACGCCCTGGTGGAAAGCATCCTCCAGCAGACGCTGGACTTTGTAGGACACCACTGCGACAACTACTACTATGGCTCCAGCCTGTGTTCCCGCGCCGGTGCCTTGCCGCCCCCGCTGTCGGCGTCGCTCGCCACGCTTCTTGCCATCTTCGTCGCACGCTTCTGCCTGCGACACTGACGGGCGAGGTGGCAGTACGAACAACGATGTTCCGCGGGAGAGGTACTGTGCTTCGAGGTGCAGGCGGGAACGCCCAGATGGACTGTGAAACGAAGACACAAAAGCCTCTGCAGGGTTAAACATGACATATGTAACAACCCGTGCGGCCACCAACATCCTACGGATCTATTGCGGAGGTCGTGAATGTTGCATGAATGTCCCGTCCCGCCGACGTCCTAGAGATGTCTTGCCGACGTTGTAAACATTGTCTGGATGTCCTTGGATGTCTTTCTGACATTGCGAACATTGCACGAACGTCCCACAGACGTCTCACGTCGTGAATGCTGCATGGACGTCCCAGAAATGTTTCGCTGACGTCGGAAACATTGCATAGACATCCCACAAGTGTCTCGCCGACGCTGTGAACGTTGCACGGATATCCTCGAATGTGTTATTGTCGTCATGAACATTGTATTAACGTCCTACAGGTATTTTGTTGACATCATGAATGTTGCATGGACGTCTCACTGATGTTCTGCCGACGTCGTGAACATTGCGTAAACGTCCTACAGGTGTGTCGCTGACATAGTGAACATCATCGGATGGGTGTCTCCGCAATTGTTTATGCGTTGGGGGATGTTGAGTGGATATCCGTGTAACGTCGGGGGAGATATCGTGGGACGTCGGTGTGGGTTTGAAAGATGTTTGCGGTGCAGGAGGGTTTGGAGTGAAACTCGAGGAGTGCCGGAACTATGGTGCAGAAAAATCTTATAATTTTGTTTTTCTTAATTTTGTGAATGAAATGTGACTGTGCTATGTGTTTTACGTAAACTCATTCCTGTGCATACCGCATAGAACATTGGAAGCGGTTCATCGAAGCTTGCACATCTTTTATGCTCCGTGACTAAATAGGATTTTTATAGTTGTTCACCTCTTGCAGACATCTTAGAGGTCGGCCATTGCAGGCAAGCGACCTCGAAGATGTCTGCCTGTATATTGTTTACTTTTTTAAACAACTTTAACAACTGCATCAGGCTTTCTTGTAGTACTCCCAAGAAAACTTTATCTATTCAAAATGTTGCTATGGAAGCAAGGCTTACATCTCTGACTCGAGTCACTCCGTTCGGAAGCAAGGAAGGCGCTACTGAACGCGCCCAATGAGGGTTCAGCTGCAAAGACACACATCTTACAAAAGTGATGGAATTGAGCAGTACGTATGTTAAGGTATATGTGCACAGCATTCCTTTTTGATCAGCATGCTCAGTTTGCAGACATGTCTCAGGCCATCTTCAATATCACAAGCTATCGTCAGGTGCAGCTTTCAAAGCAGACTGTCTTTCAGTGAACATGATGAAGCCACTCGCTTGCGGAAAGTTCTCGCTCGACCAAGAGGTTTGTGCGATGCCAGAATAGTTGAGTGGCGATTTGAGCCGTGAAAACTAGCGAAGATTATTTTCTGATAAGCCGAAAGCCTGATGTAGCATTGTTTCACGTTTTTTTATCCCAAAACAGAAAAAAAAAAAAAAGCTGTCATCAACTCTTCTGAATTGCACATCCAGTTTTTGAGATGAGACTTCGACTCCATATGTCTCCTCTAAGAAAGCGGACGCTAACTGTTTTGGTTTGTTCCGACAATATTATGTTGACGTGCGCACCAGTCGATTTCCGTTTATGCCTTTCCGTCCCGATGTTAACCGAAGAGAGTTGTTTGAAGATGTTGACTGGTTGAAGACTCTGACTGGTGGTGTGAGCTGACTTTTCTTTACCGTGCAGAAAAGGTGTCTCTCGAACAAACATTTTCTCGCTTTTTGCGACTTCTGCCACCCCAAAGAGAAGAAACGTTATCGCTTAACCTGACGCAACGCGCACCGCTTGAGGCAACAATGCCTTTTCACGGTGCTGCCTCAAAATGCTCTCCTCTCAGATTACCAACCTTGTACTCGTTTGCGAACCAAAGCTTTCCATAGCAATGCTCAAAGAAGACGTCTGGTTTGCTTGTCGAGCCTGATCCCGACGCAAACTTGTTTCGGCGCGTCAAATACTGTAGCGTGAAACCAGCAAGTTGTGTTTATCGTTTATGCAAATAACTAGGCCCTTATAGAATGCCATCGTCAATACCGGAAACAAATCGTTAAAACCCCATCCTCGCTCATTCACTGTTTTGCGTCCCCTTTGTGCATATCCGTTAATTATAAGTAGTCGTGCCTTTCTTACAAAGCCACATCAACAGCAATAGTTTTCGTTTTGGAGTGCAGCATCGACTTTAGACACCCCCAAATTTGGTCAATTTCCTTTCAATTTCAGCACGTGATAGCTATGCTAATCTTCCTGCTAGTCAGGGCCTTTACCGATGAACAAACGGTACCAGGAATTTACTGATTTTTGCGCTAGGAGTTTGGCAAGTTTCCGATTTTGTAGCCCCAGCTTGAAGAGCTGGAGGTGATAATGGCATTGGCAAGTTTCCGATTTTGTAGCCCCAGCTTGAAGAGCTGGAGGTGATAATGGCATTAGGAAGTTTCCGATTTTGTAGCCTTAGCTTGAAGAGCTGGAGGTGATAATGGCAAATGCAGATATTTTGTTCATTTTTGTCTTTTCTACATCTCAAAATTTGTTCATCACAAATGACTCCAAAATAGCAAGACATGCAAAACCACCAACCTCTAAACAGCAGCTGCATTACGACGCATTTCTAAAATAAGAGCTATAATGAAGTATATCGACAATTGTAGCTTCAAACTAAAACTCTACAGATCTCGAGAGATTCGTTCGTTGCCCTAGCTGTATCACGGAACAAGACGCAGACTTCATAACCTCCCTGACAAACAGTTGAGACCGTCTTTCGAGGCTCGCCTCGTCACCGGCATCGCCCGGTCTGCGGCCAGTGGACATCCTGGTTCTGCGTAGGCTCCCGTAGCTCTCGATCGTGTCTGTACATACGCCGGTTGTAGTAACTCCAGTCGGGTCGCAGTCGGTAGGACGTAGGCCTAGCTTAGGGAAGATGGCAGAAAACAGCGACTCGGTGACAAGACCCTCCGTCTCGTCCCTCTCAATGCTCAAGCAGTCTCCTGCAGCCGACCTCTACAAAGGACTTCACGATGCGCAATACTGACCGTCGATGGCCGTCCCAAGACACTACACCTAGGTACGGCAAGGCCTGCACGGGATTGGTCTGCCGAGCTAGACAGCAGGCACTGCCAGTTACATACAGTAGGCTATCTAGCTTTTGGCGCAGGCAGTAACGTAAATGCTGGTTCGCTACACTCGCGTTTGCTTACGACGAGAAAACACACTTGCACGCTGGCGCCACATACAAAATGGCCCTGGAACTCCATTTCATTATAGTGAAGGTTTGGCGGTATTCGCAAGATCAAATGTACGTAGTATCTATGAGAAACAGTTGTTTATTACATTGTCAAAAGTTTTTCGGGCCAATAAAGGTAGAACGATGCGCAAAGAAAAAGAAAGGAGATATACAGAAATTGCAGGTTTTTCACGGCTACCCAATAGATGGCGCCGCTGTGCTCCCTTGTCATAAGAGATGACAAGAGGTTGCGAGATGCTCGGTGATAAGCAGCTGCAAATGTGTGAACCAGCCTTAATGTGCGGACGTTAGGCAGAGGTCTAAACAGCAACACGTTCTCCCGCCGTGTTTGCTGGTGGAGCACTTGCTGGAAATCCAGCAGCATGCGCTTATCAAGCCGATTTAGATTTGGTCTACAGACCGCCTGGAATGCTCATTTTCATGCTTAACTCTTTCTAAAATGAAGTGGGGTGTAAGGTACTCGTGCTCACAGTTTTACTTCGTCCACCACCGAAGGAACCTCGGTGCTTTCGGTGGGAGACAGTTTTCGTGTTCTACGCTAAGGCATACAAGTTTGCAGGTCCCTAATGGCATCCAATCTCTCTAGGCAGTACTCGCAATAAGCCCTATACAAATGGGCCTCGCAGTAACATAGTTGAGTGAAAGTGGTAATAAAAAATAAGCTATCAAGCTGCTAGTGATGTAGTTTACTGTGAGCACGGCTGTACCTGTTTGATCGGAATGTCGACGGCTTGTGACAAAAACTCAAGGCCGCTTGTTTGCGTCACTTTGCATTGTTGCATCTGTCTGTAAATATGGGATGACTACAACTTGCAAGCTTTTTGTTAGTCTTTCGTACAGAGCGGCTGTGAAACTTAAATGTTGTTGATGTTGACATTCTATTTCATGTTTGTGTCAGCTATGAAGTACTTTAGAGTGATTCTGAGGACAAAAAGACATCCTTTTTTTGTCTTTTCTTTTTTCAACAGTCCCTCCCCTGCAATTTTGTACATAGCACATCACATCATATCACAGCGCTACGTAGCTCCGGTACATTAGCTTTGGGCATCGTGATAGTGTAAAAGAATGGGCTTCTAGAAATTTTTAAAACTTCATTTTGAGAGTAAAAAAAAAAAAAAATCTTCCATAGCATGTTAGTAATCTCTTCATGAAGGATATGTAGCACGTTTGTATTTATTGAAGCGTTCTACCCGTCTAGGCAATTTTCTAATCGGTGGCACGTCTTTAGCGTCTTACGATGTGTTAGCTCTTGCATTGTGGCTTTGTCTATATATACATATATTTATGTTGTAAGATAATTTTATTGAATGCCCTCATGAACTCTGTTCTCCCGCGACGTCTCGTTTATTTTTTTCTTTCCTCGCAAGCGGATAAAAGTTACGAAGGTGCCTTTCGGAGGTGAGAGAGACAGAGAGCGTGTGCCGTAGCTACGAGATGTAATAATAGTAGACGGAAGTATTTTTCTATTTTTATACACGCGCGGAGGTGCACACGCCAGCTTTCTCCTCTGGCTACAAATGTGAGAGAGGGAAGACAGTGCAGCAGCTGCACGTTGTGTGTATAATTGCGGAAGCCGCTCGTTCGTTTTCTTAGGTTGTAAGACACTCGACATTCCACGTCCTTGTACACACTAGGGACAAGCATCTTCGCTACTTAGTATCGAGAGCGTTTTTGTGTATGTACACTGTTAAGGGTGAATAAAGGTTTGAGGTTTTTAACTCGTCGTCTTCGTTACTGTTGCGTGCCTGTGATGTACTTACCACGAGGCAAGCATGGATTGGAGGGTGCTTCAGAGTCGTTATATGGAAGAAGTACAGTGTTCAATAAAGAAAGTGAAACGCTGTTTTTTCACCCCACATAAATAAACTATGCGTTTGCAGGACGCCAGCGGCGGTGATGGAATGCAAAAGTGTGGAAGTCTGACGTTACCTGGATCAAAAAGGAAAACAAGATTTCTGTGAGCCGACGTTCAACTAGGCCTATTACAAGAAATGGTGTCATGGGCGCCCAGAACATTTATTTTGGATAAAAAAAGAAAAAAAAAAGAAAACTTGCCACCTAGGTACAGAACAAGAGTCTTTTTTGCTGACAAGATTTTTTCACTTAAATGCCACGGGCACCCACAGTGCCGTTTCTTGATTTGACGAATATCGGCTGGCCGACCAAGTGGATGTTGGCTTGTAAAGAAATTTTGTTTTTCTGCTTTATCTTTTGAACTAAGGTAATGTCATCTCACTTTAGCATTCTACCATCACTATTTGTGTCACATTCACATCGAGTTTTAGCTTCCTGCAATACACAGTTTATGCAAGGTGAAGAAGTGTTTCCTTTATCAGGCCTTGTATTAGATCACACCCTTTTGTGCCAGCAGCTGTGCTGTCACTCCAGCCCATCGTCAGTGATTTCACATCACCTACAAAAAGCAGCAATAAATAAACTCTCAATAAATTCTAACTTGACTATGGTCTGTGAAACTTAGCCGAGCCAGAATAGTTGTAACTGCAGTGTGTGCGTTAGCTGTGCCTGTACATAAACTACTGCCAGGTACTACTCTACTACTATCTGAAAATGATCTGCAGTGGTTCTAGTGTTGGCAGTTGATTATGTTACTGATGACTAAAGATCTTGGAAAGCCCCAAGTAGTCTGTGCTCAAATCACTATTAGTACTCATAAACATGAGCATGTGTGCAAAGGAATACACCACAAAACAATGTTTTCCCATTTGTTTCAACCTATGCAGTTGCACACAGGGGCGGATTTAGAGGGGGGTCCGGATGTCCTGACCCCCTCTTGATTTCTGCATGTGTAAAATTTAGGGCGTAAAACGAAGGAGAGGGGGAGGGGGTTCCTAAACATATGGTATGCTGACCAACACCTGACCCCCCTCAGGAAATTCCTGCATCCGCCCCTGGTTGCACATGCCACTTATTCATTATAGTACTCCTAGGCACTGCTGCCTATTAAAGGGGTTAGGACACACCAAAAATATAATAAGAGAACTATACTGCTAGGACCCATTGTATGTTCCTATTTACGATTCCAATTCACTACAGGTGGCGCCACTCGTTTTCCAAGATGGCGGTTATAGTGAGGGCCGGAGATGGCCAGAGATGCCTCTCTAGTGTGCTAGCTTCACAGAGCGACACAAATTGTTCCTGCTTATACAAGGAAGCTAGGGTGTTATGAGCGCAGGTCACCTCTTCATCCTGAAATCAAGAACGGTGTTTGGCGTAATATTTATGCCAGGAGGCACGTTTTAATTCTGGAACGAGAGCGAAACTAACCTCTATTTTGGATTTAATTTCTCGGCATAGGTGTTAATTTCAGATTCTTTCGCAACTCAAGATATGTCTTGCAGCGTAATTATTGAGCTAAAGTTGTTTGCGGAAACTTTATTTTGTGACATCCAGGTTCGATCCAGGCACTTCAAAATATTTTGGAGAATTCAGTGTTCCTTTAAAGATGGGGTCTTTCATACACTTTAGAGGTAACAAAAAATATTGCACCTGTGAAAAAAAAAGTGTTGATACTTGTGTGTTTTTGCTGCCTTTTTCGCTCAGATAATTGTTGTGCAAAATAATAAACTGCGCGCCTTTTTTCTTTGCGTAGTTAGATGATTAATTGCTTTAACATTATTCCTAGCACAATAATAACAGAATCAATCTAAATTTACAAAATATCGCCACGGGTTACGAGTTTAGAATATGTTCACTAAACGTATAAATTAAGAAACACTGTTCTCACTACAAAAACCCGAAGATGGAATCCGAGTCAGACAGCATAGGACTTTATGCTACATCTACTGTTTAACTGCTAGCCTATCTTGATAACGATGTCACTTTTTTTCATAACGCTAAAAAGAAAACAAAAGAAAGACTTCTATGGTTAAATGGCATACTTTTGTGACTGTGGGGTCGACATTGCCGCAATTTGTATTAAAAATAATAATACAATTAAGGTATTTTAATTCCATAGTTTTCAAGCTCTAATATAATTTGTTGCTTATGATTTGACTTCAAACGCACGAAAAAGTATGGCAAAATCAAGAGTGTGCAAATTATCATCACTGGTGTCAATTGCAGCATTTTTAGTTAACAAGTTGTGAAAAAAACAGTGTAAAATCAATGAAGACATTCTAGCTAATCTGAGAAATCCAAGTTAAAATTACATTAATTGTGGGTAAAGCCTACAATTCTATCAAAGTAACGACTTTCAACAATCAGCAAAACTTCAGTCACCGCCAATCTATCCAGACCAAATACAGCGGAGTCCAAAATTGCAGTCTTAAATTGGAGCGTGGCGACGACGCACATGCGCAGCGTGGAGCATGCAACTCTAATGCAAACGCACTGCGCTTGCTTCCATAAGCATATATTAAAACTCTCTAGTAAGGTACAGTCCCATTCTGGCTACAGCACTACAATGGGATAGTGAAGAGCGTGGTTTGCATTCGGAAATGACATTTTGTGAGCCATGATCTCGAGCAGTTCCGCCGTGCCCACCGAGCAGAACCAGAGGACCCTCACTAGAGCGCTTCCCTTTTCCGCCGCGGGAGGGCGAGCAACGAGCTGGAGACGCAAATATTTCTGCTATATTAATGCGAAAGCATTAACTGTCTCATGGAGCGAAAGACCCAAACAGCTCTTTTACACTGCTTCGATCCCATTGGCTAGCGCGCGTCCAGAACCAACGGCACATTTTAAATCACTGCGATCCCATTGGCTAGCCCGCAACGACCAGGCTCCCATTCGCCAGACACGCAGCGCCATAGGGTGGCCGGTCTTTGAAACTGACGCTGCGCGTCAGTTTCAACGGCCACCTCATGGCGCTGTGTGTCCGTCAGTGCCAGTCGGCGCACCAACAGCGAAAGTCGAAAGCCTGTCTTGTCTGTTTGTCTTCAATGTCCCTCTTTCCTTATCGTAAATTAGAAACCAACACGCTCAACCATCTACGGCAAGATTGATGTACATGCTTTCGTATTCACAACTCATAAGTGCTTGGGTGTACCTCAATCTTTTTCTTTCAAAAATGATGCAATAGTTTCGTGGATAAATTGATTTGTACGCGGGAACCTCGGATCCACCCCTTCAAAAATGCCGCCACGTTGGTTGGGTCAGCGACATCATTCGCCCCACGCGAGGCATCCTTTTGCATGCACTCGCAGACTTGGCTCGGTCAGCCTCTCGCACTTCAGCTTCCACGTTTACCTTCCGCGTTTCGAGCATGCGGTTTCGAGACGATGACATCTACGGCGTCGTTCGCTTCGCCGGAGTCTTCGACACTGATCGCAGCAGCAATGAGAGCGACTGCTATCAAGATGTTGGAAGCTGGTCATTTTGAGTTGGACTTGCTCGCGACCAGCGACAACAATGAGGTCATCACAGACGAACTCGCACGTGCTTGCATGGTGGAAGGTCAAAGGGCAAGGAGACGAGAGCGAGAGTATACGTTGGAGTAGAGAGAGCGTGCGCAGCGCGATCGTACCATGGCGAGGCAAGCTTGCGGGCACCTAGAACGAGAGAGTGTTCAACTAAATATCATAATCGCGTGCTTTATGGGCACCGCGGCATGACTAACTTGAGCAGTGTTGCCTGGTTGCCAGACGAAAATGATCAATGTTTACAAATTGATTATTGCAATTACTAAAGCTCTAATAATTGCAAAACTTGCTGTATTTACAGGTAGCCTGTATATACACCAAGCATTCCATTTCAAGGATAATCTACCCGTTTATATTTTCGTGTCCCAACCCCTAGACTTTGTATATACTTGTATATATCTTTATATACCAGTAGACAAGAAATGTGGATGAAACCATGGACCTACTAATATGGCATTCTCTGTACATTGCAGTGAAGCACCAATAATTAATGCATATGCGCTCGAATCTTCAACAGATGTCTAATACAAACCCTCAGAGTTTCCACTTGCCTCCTTCGAGCAAGAAAAACAATGGCCATAGCTGTACACTCCATCGTTCCTTAAAAACGTTGGACAGGCGATTTTTGAAGTGACAAAAATCCTCGTTAAACGTGTAAATTAACATTAAGTTGGCAATTCTCCACCATTCGCACAACAGTTCTACGCCAGACGACTTCCAATCCAACAGCACAGTCTGAAACTTCTTGGTCGTTTTATTCTGAAAGGGCATGGAGCAAAGTACAAAACAGCAGTGGTAAGACTTCCAAGTTCAATAGAAAATGTATACATGTGCAGAACCTTGGAGAACCAGCTTACAAAACTGCCACACCGCAACACACCAAACAGTTCAAATCGACGTTTGCTGCGAGCATCAAAGGTGGGTCACCATCACTTCGGCGAATGATGTTGATCGAACGATGGTTTTGCAGATGTGGTGCATACATAACACGCTTCACAAGGCTTGCACCGTTTAACGAACTTGCCACAGCTTTGTCGGTACTTACTGGGCTGCTCACTGTTTGTATACAATAAAAAACAATATGCGCATCCTTTTTTTTTGTTCTTTCTTTGCTTGATTTTTCTTATTTACATGACAGAGATGATTTCTAAAAATGACTGCAGTCATTCTCTGAAATGTTATTCTGTGCAACGTTCCGAATGAAGCTTCACCCTATTAATATTAAGCATCGCTTGCCAAAATGGAAACCTCCTGCCGTTCTAACATTTGGGCATACAATCAATAAAAAGCTCAAATACTTACAGGCAAGAGTGCATGCTGCATCAGACGTTTTTTTCTTAAGGTCATATATTTGTAACGGTGTATATTGTGTCCAATGTGAGCTGTCGATCAGGAATGAGTTGCAAAGCGCAAAATTGAAACATAAAATTTGAGATTTTAAATGTTTCAACAAATCCCATAACTAACAAAACATACAGAGGAACCATGTATCAATTTAGTACTAGGCTAAATATTTTGCTTCGAATTCTAGTGGTCAATCTTTAAGCTCAACATTGCAATCATGCTCTTTTGAAGAAAAAAAGTGATTCAGCTTACTACTTGGCTTTTGTGCTTTAATTAGCAGTCATGCAATAAATCAAAATGAAGGAAAGCCTTTTGCTGTGAACTGAAGAAAGCGATTTATACAGATCTACAAAAGCAGTCGTGTAGTTAGCTTGGATCACAAAGGCTCCAATAAGATTTTCAAAAAGCGCTTCAAAAAGAGGAAAATAAATCCCACAAAAACAAGAAATCAATTGGTCACACATTTACAAATGAACAGAACTTAATTGTGGGGAACACCACACGACACTTCTTCATTTGATGCTAAAGGGTTGCAATTGAAGATGCAATTAACAACGTGTATTTTATATGGCAGATTTTTTCTCGAGCCTTTGACATCATGAAACATGACTCAGTGTGCACAAAAACAAATATCAAAGCAAGCTATTCCACAGATACGAAATAGTGTCCAATATCTGCCCGACAGCTAGAGTTCCTGTGTGAAAGCTGGCTTTTATTTCCATTGATTTTTGCTCTCCTTGGGGTTGTAAAAGGATCCAGCAAATTTCGTCACCTGTCTCAGAAGCCCAAAGGTACATCCTAAGTACAAACACTCAAGTACAAAAAAGGAATATTAATGGTGAGAAACGACCCCAACAAACGCACACTTTCTTGCGCACCGCGCAAGAAAAAGAAACCATGGGACAACCGGCAAGCGGTGGAACATAAATTAAAGATGCTCGTCTGATTTACAAACTCTCGCGACAGTGGTTCATCCATGACACAAGTGAAACTGACGATGAGATTCTGAAGTTGTGAGACTACAAATCTTTGGCGCCAATGTCATTAGATGATGTCAACCATTTAAATCCACCATGAATCTGTACGACTTTACGAGGAAATTAATCACTGCAAGAGGCTTTGGTGTTCTCAGAGTATTGGACCTTTAGAATAAAGAAATTCAAGTGAGGGGACAGAAATACAATAAAACAACATTGTGAAATATGAACAAGAACCTCTCAATGCAACCCAATACTACAGTTGGTGACAGGTTGACAGTAAAGTGGAAGCTCCTCCCATTTCCCTACACTTTGGCAGAGCAAATGCTGGAGGGGAAGTTGCAGCATTCGCTCTGCCAATGTGGAAAGAGGTAGGAGGAGCTTCCACTTTACTCTCAACCCGTCCCCGATTATAGTACCATTGCCCTCTGCAACTGCAATGTCATATGTACAAAACAACCTCATTCACAGCTTGTGTCTACAGGGAGAGAAAACACACACTCAGACAATGTCATTTTCGACTCCATGGGTTTCCAAAAGTATGACCACCTGCTCCAAATAATGGGTATCAATTGATATCAATTGATACCAGTGGTCAATCAGGCTGTCGCAGGTGGATGGAATCGACAAGTTCGAGAGTGATTCTAGTACTCGCCATGACTTCATTCACACTAGATGTATGTGCAGGAACTAAAATTCGGCAGAGACACTTGAGACTGCTTCCGCGTAGGAATGCAAAAGCATTCCTACACGTAGCGCATTCCCACAAGCAGTGCGCCACGTCTTGCTTTTTCACACGGCGCTCCGGCGGTGACATCATGCTCCCCCACTGCGCAGGCACGGCGAACCCCGCCGGCTTCACGACGGCTTCCGTGACGAAGCATCTGCGTTGCTGTGCTTTTGTATTTTATTTCTGAGGTGCGTCCGCATTTACCTTGAGCGGCGTGTGCTTGATGACGCATTTTTATGACCATCTTTCGGGCACAACGCCAACGCCTTTTCACATAATGGTACAAGTAAGGCTTTCACCTTAAAACCACACGAATAACCTTGATCACCTTCTTCTCACACTGTCAAGTCTCTCACATAAGACTCGTAAATCATTCAACGCCATTACTACTAACACTTGCTCGTATAACCAGTATAATGTTCATATCGGGAGGAGAGAACACTTCACAGAGTGGCAATGAAGCATGTCAGTCTGTTGTACCGTGACCCGGACCGCTACAAAAGCAACAATCCTTCGAACAAAATTCAATAGTTCTACAGCAATTACTTATCGTACAATAAGTGCATGTTTTTGCTTTCAGACGAAGGCAGGACCACATATATGTTTTTCTAAACACACATTGTTCTCGAAAAACAAAATCCGAGGAAAGAAAAAAAGGTTAGAAGGTGAATGCGAAGCCGACTTCAGACGGGACAATTTTCCCCGCAATCCCGGGGTCGCCGACGAGTTTCGGCTACTGCAACACGAATTACCGGCATCGATTTGGATCGAGGCAAACAAATCGACCGCTGCAGCTCACGACTGCTAGAGGGGCCACGCAACGATATTGGGAAGGAATGTTTCTCACTTCAGACATGCTTACTGGCACTAACCAGTGGAACCTAAGTATATTTGCGCGCAACACCACCGACCAAAAGCTTCTCCGTAGCCGCGCAATTTCAATGATAGAAGCGAACATTTTCTTTCAGTCTCTCCTTTGCAAAGCTTTATGATCGAAGCTGTGGGGACCGCATTGTTGGCATTGTCAACAATGCGATCCCCGGGACTTCGTCTGTCGAGTTTTGCAATCCCAGCGACGGCACTATTTAAATGTGGCCAAGACATTGGACATGAGTGCGGCATGAGCATTCAATATGGGCTCGTGACAATCGATGCTTCGACGTGCACTTGGATAGTGGATTGTGCCCAATCGACGCAATGAGGGGAATGGCCGAACCCTAGCAATGTGTGGAACTCAGCGAGTGTCCTGTGCTTTGCCAACCCCAGATCATGTAGCCGCCTGTCCTGGCTGCGAGTTGAGGGGGGAACGCTGCTCGTTTTTTCTCAAATGTTTTCTGCGACTGCCATCAAGTGGAGAAAAAAACTAACGTTCGTTTCACAGGTTATGAATGTCAAGAAATAATTCCAAGCGGTATGTACTGATAGTATGAAAATTGTTGCATCGCTCCTTTGACGACATTGGCAAGCAATCGGGAATGTGATATGTTTACACGAAACCTCCGTTTTGATGATGATGATAACAAACACGGAATTTGGCTTTGCCCTCATTTCCCGTGGATCGTTCATACAGACTAATGACTTCGGGGCAATTGGCCAGTATTCACAATGCTATATGAAGGTATGAAAACATGTTAGTACTCCTTAAACTTACGTTTAAAGAGTGTGAGAACATTGCGTCTTTAACGACGACAACAAAAACTTAGCACATTGGCAGTCGCCACGTGTGAACGCAGCAGACGGAGTTGCAGCAGGTGCAACGCGCAAGACGCCGGGAAAAGTTGCTCCGCGCGAAGTCGGCTTCAGGACGCTTCAAACGCATTCAGGATTGTACCAAATAAACAGCATCGGCTCGGAGTTGCTGCAGCAGTACTTAAAGCCACTGCATCAACCAATCGAGTTGCTCGTCAGGACCGCAGTAGCCGTCCAATAACACCCAAACCACACTTTGTAACCGTCGTCTCGCAGTCTTTCAAAACCAGCTGAAATTTCGTAGCTACAAACGAAACGGAACTGAGGCGTTGTCATACCTCCTTTACCCACGCCGGGCCACAGAAATGACCGCCGGAGCAGAAGCGCTCCTTCCTTACGCCGGGAGACGCACGTGCCACGAGGCAGTCAACCAATCGTGCGAGAGGTGGAGGAGTCGGTGAGTTGTCAGTGGTCTTCGGAGTCACTGTCGTCGTCTGCCGTTTGCCGCAGGTTAGGATTCTCGTTTGAAGGCACCAGGCTTCGGTCGGGCAGAAACCCGTGCCTGTGTCGGTGAAAGGGACCCAAGGTCAGGCGGGTATTCGTCCCCGCGGTTAAAATAACTGCAAGAGGGATTTCAAGGTCACGTGTGACGTGACCGGCTCCACGAGGACAAGGAACTAGAGGTACCTAGCGTTCCAGTGAAACGGCTGCCACAAGTCCATCCTCGCTTCGGTCATTCAAGTCCGATTTTGCGGGCAGAAAGAGGGTGAACAAGCTTGAAACGTAAGTGAGGTTACTAATTGCATTGGTGTTGTTTAGGAGCGGCATGTAAAGTCATTTCTGGGGAAGGTAGTGTTAAGCAACAATTAAAGAAAACGACAGTGTGCCGAGCGGAATCGGCTCAAATGCCAGGTGCTTTCTCCCCACGGAGCCGGTTACATGACCTCAGAAAACCCTCTCACGGCAATTTTAACTGCTTGGAAAGATGCCCACGTTCAACAGCAAACTGGCCCCGGAGTCTAAAGCGTGGACCCGGTGACACGCCCGCCCTGGCCGCATACACCTGATTCTCCGTATGGTGCTGCGATTTTCTACCCAGCTGAAAATTCCCATTAGATTCCAATTGGAATTTCCAATTGATACCAGCTAGGTTTTGGGACAACCAATTGGTCACTGCAATGGGAACCAATTAGAACCCATTAAGATTTCAACTGGAAAAATTTTTCCAATTGGTGTGACTCATTGGCCAGTGTGCTCCAATTGGAACCCACTAAACCAATTGTTTCCAATTAAAACCAGTTAGAATTCCAATTGATCTAATGGGCATTTCTAGCTGGGCAGAGGTGCCCGTAGGTGGTGCATTTATTCTTTGAAGGTATAAAAATGTAACCTCACGTGGCTAGAAAAAATGAATGTATTTTTTCTGTAAACAAATGTCCATTTAAACCTTTCTTCTTTTTTTTTTTTTCAACTCGCAAAATTGTCACAGTTTTGTAGGCTGTTTGATGATATACCCGAATTTTAGGTACTGATACAGTGCAAACACCAATATAGCAAAGGGTGTCCTTTTGCTGTAAGTCAGCTTTACAATAGAAAGCTTTTGCAGCATCCAATAAATCCTCAAAGCCCGAACAGAATGTGGAACGAATTCACGTGAACACCCAGCGGATGGTGCTAGATGGAAAACAAAACAATTCTTCGTTTTACCTTACGACAGACTGCAATGAATGCTCTGAGCCATCCCAGCACTGTGGACGAACATACCACACGATTGTGCCCTGCGCATTACTGCGTCCCTTCGAAAGGTCACGTGACACTTGCACGACATTAAAACAAAATCTAGTGAACCAGAAATAAAAGAAAAGCACAGGTAGGTTGCAAGTTGCAGCATTAATCAAAGGGTCCAGTCGCATCCATCCGTCCTGTAACCAAGGAAGAGGCACCTACTCGACAAGGAAGGCCTCGACGTCCACCGCAAAGAAGTCGTCTCCAAACTCGTCTGCAGAGCCGCACGAAGTTCCCAATGAGGTTCCCATTCTTGTACACCAAGAGTGCGGGCACACCCTTCCGCTCCTGCGAAGTGCACATGGCACCCTGTCACGTGCGTCCCAGGATTGCACCACACATCCGAGGCGGATCGCGAGAGTTTTAAAGTGAAACTAATAAAGTGGATTCTAAAATTTTCATAACTGAAGTAAGGCTCATGAAATTGATTAGAATTGTTGTGAATAAACGGTAAATACCAAAAAATAAAGTGAAATATGCTTTTTTTGTGTGTTTATTGCATAATATGTACCTCACAACACATAAAGAACCAACAGCCGAAAGGGTTAGTGCAACAGGACAAGTTGTATAGTTCTCTCGGCCGTCATATTGTAAACACGATGACGGCAAACAAATGTCTGTTCGGCACTCACAAAGTGCCGACTCATGCCGGCGGCGGAGGCCTCCACGATGCAGAACTTGACCTGGGGACACTCCTCTGCCAGGCAGCGGAGGCAGCCGTTCATCGTCTGGCAACCCTGTATGCCCTGCAAACAAAAAGAGTTCCAGGGAAGAGTAAAACTACAGTTTTCTAGAAGGTGAGTAGTGGCAAATGCGGCGCGCACTTCGCGAGGTCTTCAAAGCGGATGCCACAGTGTGGCGCTGGTGTAGATTCTCCGAGCGGTAGGGCTAGCAAGATGGGACGTCTGCTACTTGCTCACGGTCCTATTGTGATGTTTTTATGACAGCACACCATTCTATCAGCTCTGCACTTGTCAGACTGAACAAAAGAGTGTTTCAGATGCTTGGAAGGTGTCATGCAGTGGAGATGTGTTTCTTGGTGTTCAACACGACACAAGTGGCACGCTTGAAACATTACGTGGCTAGGCCGCAACAAATTTGTACGTAATTTTAAAGCCGCAACGCAAGCCTGACAACCTTAATATTCATTTAAAATTCCAGAACTTTTCGATTAAGTGTGTTCATGTCTATAAATTTTTAGGAGTTCTTCTTGAGGAAAATTTAAACTGGACACCCCATATAAATAAAATTCATGCCAGCATCTCTAGATCTATCGGAATTTTATATGAACTCAGATTGCTAGTTCCCAACTGGTTACGGCTCCAGTTAAGGTAATTATACATGGGAGGTAGCTGTAACTTGTGTGAACTGTTCCTGCAAGGAGACAGGTGCCCGCAGTGCTAGGCCTCACCTCGGAGTAGATATGGATGACGACGGTGACACCGGTCTTTTCCTTGTCCACTGCATCCAGGAACGCCTGGCCGTCTTCCAAGCAGATCAGGTGTCCAAATTTTGGTCTGCAGGGAAAAATCAAAAGAAACCGGAGACAGGTCAGTGCAATTCGGGTGACTGACGCTGAGGAATGTATGTCTTTTAACGGACAAAGTTGTTTGCCAGGACATACCGGTACATAAGTAATTATGTTATTATAATTTGAACTGTTAATTAAAAGGAAAGAAGCGGTTCAATATATTTGAGAAAAAAAAAATGAAAGACGCTAACAATTCTCTGTAATGCCGAATTAGAGCACAGCTCTTGAGGAGGAGGAGGGTACGGAGAGGAGGGTATGCCCTCCTCTCCGTACCCTCCTCCCGGATTATGAACACCATGATTATAATACAATCTGATGCAAAGAAGAGGCATACATGTGCTTTTGAAATAGTACTGAAATTGAAACAGTACTCAAAATAGTACTTCCAAAGGCAGCATATACAACAAGGAAATAAGAGAGGGAGCGTGTTGTCATCTCCAGAAATCTCGGCATCTCCGCTTCTTCCGCAAATGTTTCCCAAGCAGTCGACAATGTGCTTGCGGTCCACACTTCTACTCTTACCGTTGCCTTGCCCGTTTGTTAGAGTACTTTGCACTTGTGCATGCCATAATTTATGGCTGTGTGCAATTCGCGAATCTAAATGTCTATAGGTGGTGCCACTCGTTTTCCAAGATGGCAGTTATAGCGAGGGTCGGAGATGCGTGCTCAGTATACCAGTTGCAGATCACTGTCTAGGAAGTCAGGACAGGTCAAGAACGAAGTGGAAGCTCCTCCCACCTCTTTCCACTTTAGTAGTGCGAACGCTGGACAGGAGGTGACCTCCTCTCCACCATTTGCTCCGCTGAAGTAAAAGGGGTGGGAGGAGCTTCCACTTCGCTTCTTGACCTGTCACCGACTATAGTCTACTTGCTTCACTGAGCGACACAAATTATTTCCGCTTATACGAGGAAGCTAGGGTGTTATGCGTAGGTCACCTCTTTATTTTGAAACCAAAAACGGTGTTTAGCGTAATACTTACGCCGGGAGGCACGTTTTAATTCAGGAATGAAACCGAAACTAATTTCTATTTTGGATTTCATTTCTCGATATAGGTGTTCAGTTTGGTTTCTGTCCTACCTCAAGATATGCCATGCAGCGTAATCACTGTGCTAAAGAAATTGTTTGCGGAAATTTTATTTTGTGACATGCATGTCCAATCCAGGAACTTAAAAATAACTTGGAGAGTTCAGTGTCCCTTTAAAAACACGGTCTTCCTTACACCTTAGAGGTAACAGAATATTGTATTTGTCGGAAAAAAATCAGCGCTGGTATTCATGTGTTTTTGGAGCCTTTTTTGCACATTTAGATGATTAATTGCTTCAGCATTATTCCCAGCACAAAAATAATAAAATCAATCCAAATTTTACAAAATATCGCTACGGGTGATTAATTTAGAATATATTCACAAAACATATAAATTAAGAAACGCTGTTCTCACTGCAAAAATCCCAAAACAAAAGCCGGGTCAGACAACAAAACTGTGTATTTTTTTAAGGCAACGCGTGACGCATAGGACTGTATTGTAAGGTATGGGTTTGTCCGACGAGACTCTGCGACCGTTGCCATCCATAGCCGCCGAGTGGAGGAGAAAGAAGAGGCAGCGCGAGGTTGTGGTTGGTTCCAGCGGTTGGAATAAGCGGCCATGATTTACGGGTGTCTTAGATCAAGTGTTTAATAGACGTTGGAAACTGACAGTAGATTACATCAAATATTTGTCTATCTCGATAACGATGTCAGAGGCTTTCATGTGCTAAAAAGAAATCAAAATGAGAGCTTCTGTAAAGACTATTATGGTTAAATGGCGTGTTTTTGTGATTGTGGCGTTTTTTGGGGCCTACATTATGGCAATTTATATTAATAATAATGCAATTAAGATATTTTAATACATAGTTTTTCAAACTCTAATATAATTTGTTGCTTATGATTCAATTTCAAACGTGCAAACAACTATGGCAATTCAAAGTTGGCAAATTATCATCACTGGTGCCAATTGCAGCATTCTTAATTAACAAGTTATAAAGTAAATATAGTCTAAACATTCTAGCTAGTTTGAGAAATTCACGTAAAATGGCATTAATTGTGAGTAAAGCATATGGTAATGTCAAAATGGCGACTTTTGGCAATCAGAAAGACTTCCAAACTCGTTGCCAAGCCTTCCGAAATAAATGCCCCGAAATACGAAAAAACGGATTCCGTTGTTGTTGTTTTAATTACAAAACTACCCAGAACCTTTCTGTTCTTTAATTTTTACGTGCCGCCTTGCCAATCCCAGCCTTTCCCGCTCGAAGGAGCGCCCACCAGCATGCACGTCTGCTCACTGCAGTACCTTTCGTTGGCGTTGGAAAACCGGTGAAACAGTAGCATGTTTTAGTATTGCGTATACGAGCGAACGCAAGCACTTTGTGTTTGCGTTAGCGTTGCGTGTTCCACATTGCACGTGCGCGGAGCCCGAAATTGCGGTCTTGGATTGGCCCATGGCAACGACGCGCATGTGCAGCGTGGAGCACGCAACTCTAACGCAAACGCACAGCACACATGCGTTTGCTTATACGCAATATTAAAACTCTCTAGTAAGGTAGAGTCACATGCCAGCTGCAGCACTCCATCGGGTCAGTGAAGAGTGTTGTTTGCATTCAGAAATGACTGTTCGCGAGCCATGATTGCGACCAGTTCCGCCGTGCCCGCTGCGCAGGAGAACCGGGGGACCCTCACTAGAGCGCTTCCCTTTTCCGCCGCGGGAGGGCGAGCAACGAGCTGGAGGCACGAATAGTTTCACAGCCTTGCCCAACTTTCACGATGGTGGCTTCACAATGCAGTCTGTACGCACGGCAAGGCACGCAGGAATTCACGCACCTCAAGTGCTTGTACAAAGCTACCCACGCAAACTCTCTACCGGTTGGTCAACGAAGGGCGTAAAGGAGAATATAAGGACTAGTTTCGCGAATCTGGCTGCACTAAATTCGTGAAGTGACATTGTTCAAAGATCAGCTGTCCTTAAGACTCGAAAAGGGTACAATATTAGGCTGAAGTCGGGCAAGTCTGTGTAGGTGCGTGTCAGCATGATGGGGAAGGTATGTTATTGGCTTGTTTGTTTTTGTATCTGTCCAGTCTAGCAACATGTTTGCTTGCTGTATTGCACAGAAGTAAAATTTCAGTTGTAAGACAGTGATGTGTGTGTCTGTACTTCTCCTACTTGTCTTCCGTCTTCTGTGCTGTTTTTTCCACTTCGAAAATTCTTCCCTTTATCTCAAATGATGTAGAAAGTTGTCCCCGAGCTGCAAGCACCACGAGTGGCACTCACAGGGCAGTCAAAAGCTCGAAAGGTGACGTCACATCCCATTTTCGTGTTTGCCTCGCCTTTTCTCATATTTAATAGTAATATTTTTAGGGCATATCGTAATATTCGAATTCGGAACAACAGAAAGGTTACGCAGACAAGAGGAAAATTCGGCTCCTAAATGTTTTTCACCCAACTTTCTGAACGTCGCAGAAGCGACAAAACGACCGTGTTTGTTCTTTTTCTCACCTGGCGTTTATCTGCGACATCATCTCCTCCATCCGCTTGAGCATGTACTCCTGCAGAAAGTCGTCATCCTCTTCCTGTAGTTCGTCCAACGCCGCTTCCTTTTCCTTTTGTCGCTTCTCTGTGTCGAGCTGCAAGTACGCAGTTCCGTCACGCCAACATTCGCAGCGTAGCAAAAGCACCACATGTCATGCGTTCCAATCTTAATAGTGACGACAGTAATGATCCCAACACTCGCTACAAAAGAAACATCAAACATTGCAAAAGCAACGGATCCCTTCAAAATAACTGCAGCTTGTTCAACCAGGAGTACATTCGCAATACAAATAACCATGTTAGACTACAATAATGAGTTGTTTTTTTGTTTGTTTTTTAATCCCAAAAGTAGTTGGAGGAATAAAAAAAAAGATTTCTGACATGCAGATAGAGCTACAACAAATACATAATAAAAACTAAAATATACAAAGCAAAAGAATCAAGAGCTAATTTGATTATGGCGTGTTGTGCGCATGTTAAGACAGATCGTCGCCAAAATATGATAATTAAATAACATCGCCACGCCCTCACATTTCGCAAGTTGGAACGTACTTTCAATTGGGAAAAAAGTTATGCAACAAAAACGTTAACAAATGTTTCATTGGTCGAAACGGTTGAAACCGAGTGCACATTTTGGGCTGCCTCCATCTTTAGTTCAGTGACATTTATTTTGCAAACATGGTATTCTTCAAACATCAAAACAATTTTCGAAAAAAAAAAAAAAAAAGACACTCCGGTATGAAGAGATTGAAGTCCCCATCCTATTTCGAAGGCAAAGCGTTGCGCAGGAGTAATTTAAAATTAGCAGTAGAACCGCACAGTGCTAATCGTTGGGGAAAAAAGATTCCATGAGCTTACGTCAGATTTGCAAGTGAGCGACAGCTTCTTGATGAGCTGAAGTCGCTCCTTCTCCTGCTGTTCCCGCTTCTCGCTCTCCAACTGCTTGAAGCGCTGCCAGTCCTTTAACACTCCTTCGGACCAGTCTTCGATGAAGAACATACAAAGAAAAGGGCAGGAGAAACAAGTGCTGAAACACTTGCTCCGAGCATCCAAATGTTCAAAAGCAGACTTCCATGCTGCACCCGTGAACGCGCTTATATAAAAGGTAAAAGAGGGCGATTACAGACATAAATACAGGCCGATAGATTACCCGCAAAAGCCGCTGACCCTTCGGGGCGGGAATCTATATATTGTGGGAGCATTTCGAGACGGTGGAACTCGACAAGGCAGTTCTTGCGAGGATCACTCACATTGACGGAGCAGCCTTCCCATTGCCGTACTTCGACGGGAGGAACGTCCGCGGGAAGCCCGGGCACCGGTCCGGGCGTTTTCGTCCGGATCGCTGGACTGTGCGCTGGCCTCGTCCTCGTCTTCGCTGCTGCTGCAGTAGCATTCCAGTTTCTCGCCCAAAATCCGATCTTCCAGAGTCGCCATCGCTACGATGTAACAGAAAATAGGCCGTTGCTCGGTTGCGGCTCCTCGGTCGCCTTGGTTGCGCGGTGGCTCCAGTGGCTCTCTCGCCACTCTCGCTCTCTCACTCACTTGCACTACTCTAGCAGCGCGCGGTACCCTAGCGGATAACTATGGAACCTGCGTTTCCTGAAAACATAATATCCGAAACAACGACTGACTTCATAATCATGTCGTTTATTACCTAATACTGTAGTACAGAAAAAAAAAACTCTTATTTGGAGGAACAGACACAGAGGGGAACGTCTCTTAGCAACTGTGTGGCGTTGCGTCGAGTACAGTCAACGTTGAGTACAGTGAACCCACCAGTGAACTCCAACCTCGTTGGTGAACCCAGCTGCGGCCTAAACAGGAGACAAATGTAAAACACGCGTCTCAATATATCAAATAAAACTGCGCGTTCAGTGTAGGTTAACACGCCATAAATGGGAGATTCCCGCTTCCACAACAGTTATCCACAGTCACCACAGTGCCGAAGGTGCCGTAGCAACGACATTTGCGCCGTATTTGATATCAATTTAGGCTGTGATAAATCTGTTTCACATTGGGAATTTTCTGTAAGTCATTACAGTGACAGGATCTTCAGTGCCACTGCTGAAAGTGCTCCATCTGCTCGTCTAAGGAGTCTCTTTCCTCGAAGGGTAACATATAGTATACTAGAAATATTCATGTAAAAATTAAGATCTGAGATTTTAGGTAATTTTTCAACAACTCGAATCTGCAAAAACAAAAACGAAAAAAGTAACAGAAGCATGACAACGACCGCGACCACTCTGTGAAAGCCGTGAGAGAGTGGAGGTCACGAGATCTCTACATGCTCTGAAGTTCATTCACCGCCTTGACTATTATAAATGATAGTAGTAGTAGTAGTAGCGATAGTAGTCTTAATTTTTCATTGTCCCACCCATCTGAGATTTCAGAGAAGAAAACGTACGGAAGGCAAATAGTCAACTAACGAGTTTGCAGTCAAGCCTTTCGATCAAATAGTTGAATCCGAAACTGAAAGCAAACATAAAATTCATGCTTTTGAGGAAAGTTTTGGAGAGCGCAAAAATAAGGTGTATTTTCTACTTATGATGTCGGCAAATACAATTTATTTTTTTTAAATTATGTTTTGAACCTTTGGAAACAAACCCGAAACAGCTGGGTCATTTGCTAGCTCGTGAAAAATTCTCTACACGGCGCTAGCGTCGGGGGCGTCTTGTTTTGTGTTTTTAAAGCGTTTGATTATTATTTTTTTCGCTTTTCCAATTGCCATGTTTCCGCCGAGTTTTCGTCGGCGATGGTCGTAAATATCGCTCTCTTATCATCATAGCCGCTTTTATTCGAACACAATGGCACTTTATCGGCCTGTCCAGTCCTGGATGAAGGCGTCCGAAGCCGTCAAAATCATCGGCACCGAGCACGGCGAAGGATTCACGGTCAGTGGTACAATCCCAACGGCGGGATTCTCTGCTCTTGCTTTTCGCGAATTTGAGCAACGGCTCACGCCAATGTTTTTTACACCCACGTAACGAAATAGTGCGACTCTCTTTACATACGTTGGTTTGATCTCTAGGTTGTGTTATTTTGTTGTCCTAGAACCGCTGCGGCGCTCTCCAAAACGAAACTGCGCTTGCGGGGGTAGCTGATAAGTGGGACAGCGAACACCTGTTTTGGTTGCCGCCCGAATTGAACCTCGCAATTTCCTAGTCATTGCCGCGTGACAGTAGATTCAGTGTCCACTGCGCCAATTGTTGCAGGTATACATCATCCAAGTCAGCGTGGCGCCGTACCGTTGGACCGCAAAGCACCGCTATAGCGACTTCAAGGACCTGCACGATAAGGTATGACGTTTGTTTTTAAGCGTAACAGCTCGAGGTTGAGGGGAATCGTCAACGCACGCGGACATTGGATACGCTGTGGTACTCTTTGTAGTGTGCATAGTTACACCGTGTAAATGATTTGCGAATTGATGTGAACAGTTTTCCGCGCACTGCTGTAGTTACGGGAAAAAAATATTTTGCGAAACCGCACAGTTGTGTAGAAGGTGGCGCACGTTTTGCATAAAGCTGGATTTTTTTATACTATTTCTTATGAAAGTACTTTAGCTTGTGTCTTGGACAGTAGTTTGGGATATTTTAGCAGTTTAGCGAGTTTTTCTGATTTTTAGAACTTTCCCACAGTTCGAAGAAGTTCTGACGAAATTTTCAACTACGATGATATGGGCATGTGTTTTAAGGCTGCACTGTGCAATTGTTTAATCGGCCACTAGGTATATCTTCTTTCTCTTGCATCCTTTGCTTGTTACCCAGCGGGGACCAAGTATTAGCGTAGAGGCATATGCTAAAATATACCCAAAAGATTGTCAGTCTGTTTTGCATCAAATTTTACACTCTCGAAAAAAATGCCAAAAGATAGCCCAACCACTTGAAATCATGTGTAATCAGTCAATTTCTGCAGCAGGGTACAGTCAGAAGTTTAACAATATATAGCAATTATTCTTTTGGTCACTAAACAAGGAAATTTTATTTTGTCTTTCAACATTCAACATATCTTTAATGTGATACTCATGACATATGCTCTAATAGGGCAGCTGGATTAGGAACGAGTAAACATGTAACCAAGTGGAGCATTCCTTTTCCTCATCTTTATTTTTGGAGGGGGTTATGCAGTATATTTTCTGAACAGTAAACTCTGATATCACGTAACTGCAGTGGCACAGCTACTGAATTCGCATTGCTTTTGTGCAGACGCCCTGTCTCGCGTGAATCTGGCTGCAGCGCATGTGCAGTGCTCACACCTGGTGTGGGCCAATGCAGGCTTGTTTGTAAACTGCGTTCAGGTGTATACAAAATGTCTGTATGCTCGCTCGCTTGCAGCTGACTGCCAGCTACCACGTAGACAAGGCGCTGCTGCCACCCAAGAAGCTGTTTGGAAACCAGTCTGAGGCATTTGTGCAGCAGCGCCAGGCAGAGCTCGAGCACTACCTGCAGACCCTGGTGCACCAGTTCTCTGCGGGACTCCCCTTGTCCCTAGCACACTTTCTGGATTTCCCCAAATATGTGAGTCACCATCTGGCTCCATCCCACCATCGTGGCCTGTGCCAAGCTCTGTTAGAGAAGTATGCATAGCGTACATACAAAAGATACCTTCTGAGCTTTATTCGAGAAGTATGCATGGTGTACATACAAAAGATAACTTCTGGTGCTAGGCATTACATAATTGAATTCCAGGGTTTGTTCGGGTCCCTGAAAACCCTTGAATTTGGAGTCCCAATTTTAGTCCTTGAAAACTCTGGAATCTTCAATGGTGCTTCAAAACTGAAGCAGGGTTGTAAATTGGGCCAGTTGGTAACAGATGAACATGATTAAAAGCAGCCTCGGTGAACACGGACGATGAAGAGGAAACAAACACGACAGGACAACGGCTGCTTGAAAACCCTCGCGCTTTGTGATCATAGTCACCGGCATTGCCCTTTTACAGTAATGAAGCGTGATTACGACTTGTTTTTTTCATTCATACTAGAATGTTAAACTTCAATTTCGGACAAACAAGTTTTACTTTGTAGTATCGCAATTAAAACATGGCAGAAGTTTTTTTTGAGTGGTTTGCTGCATAAGTATAGTAGTTTCGGTTTTGCCTGTACCGTCATCTTGCTTTGATTTTCCTCATTGGTTCGCAATCATTGCACTTTCCCACCCTGCTTGTCGGCTGCACTTGCTTGGCTCGGTCCGTATATGCTTCGCATGGCGCAAGGTGCCGTGAGCATACTTGAGGTTGTGATGTCCAGGAAGTGCAACTGATTATGTTTGGACAGTCTGCGATAAAAAAAGCCATATCAGCTGTGTGCAACAGTGTGGCAATGTGAAGATGACAGCTGATAGCTCCATGAGTCACTGGACGCCATGCGTAAGCGAAAGGTACAACACCACATCCTTTTTCTTATATTTTCACTGGGCCTTGAAGGTCCTTGAAAAGCCTAGAATTTATGTCTTTAAAACCTGTACAAAACCTGGCTTAAAGGACTACTCCACTTCATTTTTGTTTTCGAAAAACAATTCAGTACTCTTCAGTATCACCTAGGAAGATCACACATCAAATATTATGACCTAGTTCTGTCTTAATGTTTTTTAAACAGTCCGACGAACTTTCCAACGCGCCAAGTTGCCAAAATCAACTGACTCTAGAGGGCAAATTGAGGCGCAACCAGCAGGGCAGTCAAGGCGTCGTCATTAGTGTAACCAACATTGAGCTGAACGTCATCACTTCTTGGGAGCTGTCTGGCCCTCCTACCATTGCTGCAGTTTCCCGCATCGCAACCGCCGTTGTTGTCTCACCATTTGTGATTGTCTGTCGGTGTTTCATTTAGACTATGTGCGCAGACTGATGCCGCAGTTGTGCCGAGTCGTCGAATGTCGTAGACACCAAAACATGAAGAGACCAGTACAGACGACACTTGCGCCTGGCACACACCCGCCCAATCCCGCTTGTCATTGCGTAGAGGATCACGTGACATCTTGTACCACGCGATAGCCATGTTTTTGGTGGCCCGAGGCCAATGCTGCCAGACGAAGCCGAAGTTTCGGTTTCGATTTCTGCTCATGTTTAAAGTAAGATTTAACAATATATATTCTATTTTAGCGAAGCAAATGATGTAGTGCTTTTTAATGTTAAATGGCTCATCATCCTGAAATTTTCGGAATTGAGTGGAGTTGCCCTATGAGGCTGGTTCACATATTTGCGTTTTGAGTGCGTTTGACTGCGTTGCTGCCGCTTGTGGCCACCTACAACAACAGAACACTGGCGTCATCTGTTGGGTAACCTTGAAACATTTTCGATCTGCGTATGTATTACCCGCCGTTCTTTCGCACAGCGCTTGAAATAATTTCAACAAGGATTGCGGACCATTTTTCTCAGGTGATGCATAGATTCAATCTCGCAAATACCGCAGAACCTCGAGCCCATAGTTGCACGCAGATGAGAAACATTCCCGGGCTACCTGCGTAGGTGGCACCAGTGTGCCGTTGTGTTCCCTCAGTCTTTGGGGGTGAACGGACTGTGGCTACATCCCGAGTCAGGGAGACAGTCAATTCAACACTTGACGCTGTGTCCCGCAGGAGGTGCGGACGATTGTGGACGACCTGGCGGAACGGCTCTTCCGCGAGGGAGAGGAAATCCTCAGCAAGGACTCCAGGTTCTCGACAACGCCGCTGGTCTTGCACTCCATCACGGAGCGGCTCAAGTTGGCCGAACCCACCTGCCGTGAGTGTTCTGTTGCCGGACATTTTCTGAGAGTGTCGTCTCTATAGTCGCTGGATCTTTAAAAAGTGGCCACAAAGTCTTCATAAGTTCGCCATTTTGAACCTTGGGATTGTGCAGTTTCTCCTTGGCATCTCCCAGTAGCGTAAGCGGCGTAATCACTTAATCATGCCCTCAAGTGATTAAGTGATTATGCCGCTTCCCTCAAACTCTTCACACCCAGCTCCATTGCCTCCACCCCCTCTAAGAAAAGATTCCTGGCTATGACACTTGTCTCCATTCAAGATGAACTGATTGAAAGTGGCAGTGTTAGGCATGTTCGATAAAAACATTCTTTGATACACAGTCATTTTGTTAGAGCTGCAATCGGTGTTATCTGCACACCTGTCATTCTTTATTAATCTTTAACAGTGCGATTTAAGTTCCTAATTCTTCGTTTGTTTTGTGGTCTCCGAGGCTATGGAACAAGTTCACGGCTTTGCACTGCCACCATATACCGTATTTACACGAATGTAGGTCGACCCTTTTTTCAATTTTTGAAAATCTGAAGTGGTGGGGGGGTGGGGCGACTTATAATCGAACCAAAGCATTCCACCACCGGCAAAAACGAAACAATCGCGATATCATGAACACCCCGGCTTGTTACGAGTTCAGCCGGCTGTACCTCTAGCATTGCACTATTCTATGTGCTCATTTTACAAATTAATTATTTTTTTATTTGCGCAAACGAGTATTATTGATAGCGATTCGCAAATTAACCCGAATATACGGCGGTGAACAGCGCACGGCGCGCCCGACTCCCGGGGGTGGCGGCACTTCTTGTAAGAGCCACTCCGGACGCTGGACACGCTGGAACAGCCTCACGGCTCACTCACCCTGCGGCTTCTCTTCGCCGTTTTTCGCACGATTCACGGTAGCACTGGTAGCACATCGTTTGATCGAGTGACGAGATCATGCTGGAGCGCTAACTATGTTTTTTTTGTATTGACACGCGTGATCCGGGCAGTTTAGGTTTTCGGTGCTCGTTTATGGCCATTCTTCACTCAGAAGCAACCAACAACTGCGCTGTTGGACGCAAGTTCGACCCGTCGAAGCGGGTGATGCTCCAGTGGAGTCTGCAGTGGCGCGGGATCTTAAACTGTGACGGCAAACAAAGCGGCTTCCGTAGGCCGAAGTCTGGTTCCGGAGTAGGAAGTCAGGCTTGCAACATACGCCGCAAAAGTGTGCAATCGGTCCCTACCCGTGACGTCCAACGCGATCGCCGAGCAAGCGCGGAAGATGCGGTTGATCCTGTCATTTGCGAAGTGCGAGATTTCGTTGGACGACGCCGACGACGTGCTTCGAGAACGTAGCAGTGATGACGACGGGACTGACATCACCAGTGCGGACGAGTCGTAGTCTAGTCCCGGACGGAGTGAGAACGACAGTGAGCAGCTTCTGTTGTCCCGCCTCCAGCGTGAACTTCCTAGTTTCGATAACGCCTGGGCATCTCATGCACCTCGCGCGTGCATGCGCAGCCAAAGCACGCCAGAATGCATCGATCGCGTGTTGGAGGATCGGCTTTCGAAACAGATACTTTGCCGTTCTCCCGTGTTCGCAATAAAATGCGCATCTAAAGATTTTTTTTTTTTTGCTGATGTGCAATTTGGGGGGGTCGACTTACAATCGAGTCGACTTACAATCATGTAAATACGGTATGCGGTGTCGGTGCTTGGCGGTGTCAAAAAGCCATTTTCATGTGCTCAAAAAGGCTCGAAGTATGTTATCATTTGAAGAGATAAGTGGTGATAAGCTGCAGGTTGAGAAGTTTATTGTGAATACCGTGTCAAAGAAGCCGAGATTGGCGAGAAACACTGTGATTGCAAGCCACTGCAATGTAGGCTCGGCTGGTTGAGAATGAGCCCCCTTTGAAATGAAGTTTTCTTTAATGTGGCTGAAGGTCGTCACTAGTATTTCTGTCAATAATAGACCATGCCATATTTAGTAAACTCTGAGTTTAGGACGGTAGTCTTGCGTTTTTTCTTCTCATCTGGCAACATTGTTGCGAAAATAATTGTCCTAACAGTGAGTCGGTAAACAAACAGCATTGCGCTGGTCTCCGTCATTACAGTTTTGAAAGGGTCGAAGTGGCAATTGCCACAACTACGTACACCTTTTATGGCGAATTCCACTGGTCGTTTTGGAGCGCGCCGGGATCGACTTTTCTGGAGCGATCCTATTTCACTGGGCGATCAGGATCGAGACGGACGTGTTCCACTGGTCGTTTTGGATTAGCTCCCGCTCCAGATCTCGATCTGGATCCGAGAAAAGTCGCTCCGCCGATTTCGGCGGATTCAACCGGAAACCAGCCGGGCCAGCCCTCGGCGCACACACGTGACTTCCTTTCTCGCGGGGCATCTCGCCTGATCTCACCCATCTCGCCTCAGAAGAATTCGTAATGGCCGCTCGGGAGGTGCCGCCTGTACCGCCCGCCTTGCTGCTGCTGCTGCTGCTTGACGACAGTTCGTCGTCAAGTTGCGCGAGCAGCTTCTGGCATTCCGGCAATCTTTGCTAGAAGCTCCTGAGCCATTCCTGCCGCTTGTGCGTCGAACACGTGTTAGCGCCGCGATTGCGAAAACGTCTTCGAAACGACCGCGGCGGCCGCGGAAAGGGATTCCCGGGCAGGTGAATGACGGGAAGGCATCCGCCGATCCCGGAGCAGTGGTCATATTCCACTGGGGATCCGTAGGCGGCGCGATCCCGTTCGGATCGTGTGCTCCATTCCGGATCTGGTCAACTGATCACGGCGCGCTCCAAAACGCCCAGTGGAATTCGCCATTAGTCAATCGCTTTTGCAAACTTTTCGTTGTTGTGTAAGGTTCTGGTTGTCTGTATGTAAGGTTCTAGTTGTCTGTATGTCTGTGTCCTTTTAGACATGGGAGGCAATGGCACTGCCTTCCCAAGATCCAGTAACTTTATAATCTCCTCGTGACCGCCCGGTTTGGCTACGCATCAAGGCTCCTTTACAGTGCCGTTTTCAGTGTGTCGGCAAGCAGTTGTCGACGTCGAACGTGCTAGATCGACGACACCGTGGCAGTCAGTAAATGTGACACTTGTTCAGTGTACTTGTTCAGCGCCGTGCTCATACTGGTAACTTCATGAAGCTTTGCCCGCATAATAACTTTGGTGGTCTTGGCTTCTCTCCGGAGTGAAAGCGCACAATGCATCCTGGTCTGGCGGCCTGACGCAATCAGCGTGGAGATAGAACATGCTCTCTATCTTCATGCCGGTGTGGTCACAGCGTGCTGAATGCCATTGGTTGTGTTGGTTACGTTGAGAGGCCAGACTGTACAGGGTCTGGTTTTCGCCGACGTGCATCGCCATGCCGTGCATGCGTTACGTCGGAGTATAATAAACCTTTTAGTGATGACTTTCCCGCGTTGTGGCCCGTGTCGTGCAGTGTCCGGAGACAAGAGGCGCGACCTGGCCCACGTGCTGGACTTTGTCTCCCAGCTGCGGAACCTGGAAGTAACTGGTGGCGTGGCTCACGTCGGCGCCAGCAACATCTGCACAAACGTCCTCGTCTATGACCTGAGCCCCTTCAAGGCACTCGAGTCCCTGCAGGTCGGTGTCTGCCAAATATTGTGCTGCCGTTTCCGTTGGATGTTGTGTTAAAGGGTCGGAATTAATTATTTCGATGTTCATTCTCAAAATGACTTTCCACGCATTGTTTCGATGCAGAGGTAACAACCAACTTGAGCGAAAAACAAACAACGGTAATCAAATGCCTTCTTGGGTTTGTACAGGCTTTGTTGTTTGAGTAGTTTGGTTTTCGTGACAACTAACTGCTAGCTAGCATAATTGTAATGGCTATTTCTGAATGGTGATACTTCAGCTCTCAACCGATCATCCTGCGGTTGTACTTTAGTGTACATTTTTTTCTTCATGGTTTCTGTAGTGGAATTGGAGAAGTACTTTTTGTACTTGTACTTTTTTTTTTTTTTTTCAGATCAGGTTTAGTTAAATTTCTCAAAAAACCTTGGATGCCAATTCTGGAATCCAGTTGTATTAACTGACAAGAAAAATGTCTCAATCAAATTTCCTCGTGTCACATAGTGATATGCCAAGTTTCCTCATTATAATATGCCATGCCTGAACACTATATTATGTCACGCCTCCATATCATAATGCGCTATGTCTCCACATCATAATATAGTGAAACACCGCTCGAACAAACTATTCGGATGAACAACAAAGTCTCGTAAAATTCCCCAGCGAAACTTCACTGTGTCCGATGCATTCAGCCGAGTGAATGTTCACCTAAACAAACATTTTCTCGAGGTCCCTCGAAGTTTGTTCAAATGCTGTTTCACCGTGTGCCATGACCCCACGTCATAACACTCTGTGTCCACACGTGATAATATATTCCATGCCCACACTGGCCTAAAAGCTCCTTCACGCACTTGCGACTGGTGACGACCTCTCATGATCTCTTACGAGGGAACAGACTAGCAACATTGTTGCGCCATTGTTGTGCCATCTATTGGGTAGCTGTGACACATTTATGATTTCCGTATATTTCCTATTTTATTTTTTCGCATATCATTGTCTCACTAGTTGCTCCAAAAACTCTTCATAATGTTATATACGACCATCTCTCATCTCGCAAACACTGCAAGATCTTCGCTCTAGTGAAGCACAGTGCTGGGGCCATCTTATAGATGGTGCCAGCATGGTCTTTTGTCGTAAGATATTACGAGAGGTCGTAATGCACTCGATTGTAAGCAGTCACAAGTGTGAGAAGCAGCCTTCGGATGCCATGTCACTATGTCGCAGCATCAAGGTAGCACTCCAGAGGAACTCCCAGCTTGGCACGAGCAATTGGCAATCCTAGGTGCCTAGCTCGGGCGTAATACGGTTGTGCTCCAAAGCGTTAGTGCCAGTGAACTTTTCTTTGGTGTTTCTATGGCTTTTCTTTGGCTCGCCACATCATTGCCAAAGTGCCAGACTCAAGCCAAAGATCCCACGCATGAACCGAAGAACCAGCGGTGAAGCCCAAGTTTGGCACTTGTTTGGCGACTTAGGTCCAGAGATGCTAGATGACAGCCAAACCTACCAGTAATGAAGCTTAAGTGTGGCACTTGTTTAGCAAATAGACCCTTTTCGAAATTGTGAAATGATGCATAGATTATGCCCGGCCGCCATTAGTTGGTGTCATCGCTTCCGGCGTGAAGCCCATGATTGGTTCCGAGTTTGCGTCGAGTACTGACTCGGCACTCGTGTGGAATGCGTTTCGGTCCGAGCACAGTCCGAATGCTGACGGAAGCTCCCGTGTCCAATGCGAGCTCACGCTGCATGACCAACAAATGGCGGCTGCGCATAATCTATACATCATTTCGAAAAGGGCCTGTATGGGTCAAGATACCCAGACTGTGGCCAAAGAAAGTCGTATTTGGCCCTGCCTTGGCTTCTTTGGCCTTTTAAGGTCCCAAACTCGCAAACAAAAACCGAATTTTGGCCCTAAGTACCGTGCTACCTGGGACGGGGTTGACAACACTGTCCCCCCTCCCCACAGATAACCAACTGCGAGGTGCGGGGCCGCCTGGTGGGACTAGATGGAGTGCGTGCAACGCTGCGGGTGCTGAGGGTGGAGGGGGGCCTGCCCGACTTGGGCTCACTGTTGCTCGGAGGGAGCGCCTCATCTGGGACGCCTCAGGGAAGACCCCACAGGGCCCCATGTGGGCACGCCTGGAGCAGGCGCACTTCGGCCACAACGCCATTGAGAGGATAGACCCCGTCGTGGTGAGCGGAAAAACCAGCGTTTTTTTGTGTTGCTCCTCTTCCCATTGCCAGCGTCGTTTTACTATGTTTCTGTTTCACTTGCTTGTGCGCTGTCCAACCTGTCGCTGTCCTTAGCCATCTATCCTGTTAATTGAAGACAAAGTTAATGAACGAGCGAGCTGGTAAAGGTTGCCTGAATTTTAAACTAGAGGCGAACGACAAGAAAGGGAAAAGCACACGTCTGAAATTCGAGAAGTCACAATTTGAGACGTGTGCATTTGTCCCTTTCTTGTGGTCCGTTCGTCTCTGATGTACAATATATGCTATCCTGTTACTTTTTTTCTTCTCTCACTGCAGTTAATCCCGCAACAACAAAATCGACGAGACTGGCGAGAAAGTTTGTTGTCTCGAGGACTTCGTTGTCGGGAAATCGCCAAACTGCTGTGACATATTAGTTGTGGTAGCACACAAACGAGCGAACAACATCACTGGAATATGGAGTTCTCCCAATTTTTAGTTAAAAAGCTGATACCCCTCTTCTACGAATCTGGTCGCAGTGCCACATTTACGATGACATCATCTTTGATGTTATGTACAGCACACAGCACTGGGTGCATACGAACAATCGCCCATTTGTAATGCAGAATGTGTTTTATCAGCCGATTTCCAAGAAGTTCTGTAACGTTTGGCTGTAGTGGCTGGCCGTAACTATGGTGCCTGGAACGAGTCTCCGGCTGCTACGTTTTTTTTTTCTCTTCTCACCGGCATTTCTACGGTCAACCGCCAGGATTGCGATCGACATCCGACAGTATGACACTCCGGCTTTTGCGACGTCGTTTGTTGCCGCTTCGGAACCTCCACTCGGAGACGCGCTCAGGACCCGTAGCTACAACGACACCGAAAAGCGCTGCGCCCATAGAGGACATAAAGACTTCAGTCCCCGGCAGGATTTGAGCTCGCCTCCTTAAATTGTGAGCCAAGTGCTTTGCCGACTGAGCTATCCAGGGTTGGAGGGCCCCTGATGCTCGGATAATTTTTTTTTTTCTCTTAGAAATAAAGGTTGTTGCCTTAGATACTGGAGGGGTAGAAAGTTCTCGACTGTGGCACTAAAGTAAGCAGTAAAATATAATGCCTATCAGTGCACCTTCGAAGCAAATGGAAGATAAGCTGTGTTGTCGTGTTTGCACTAAGAGTGTCGTATGCTGCGTAACACTGTTAGTGCGAGCGCAATATTGGTTCCTTTTTGCATCTTACTTCCAAAGGGTGTTGGCGGGCACCACATTTTGCCGCTTAAGTTGGTGCATCTAAAGAGCACTTCACACCACACTATTAATAGCTTTTATGATAGCCTTTTGACTCTATGAGAAAAACACAAAAATGGCAGTACCTTTGTGCTAACAATGTGGCGCAGTGTACATGATGAATGCACTTTAATGTGCTAAGGTAGGAGTTGTCTCTTTCTAGTTTCGTCTTGTAGCATGAACATAAGGCCATTTTCTTAATTGTGCTGTGTCTTTGCCTTCCTTGTTTCTTGTTTGGTTTTTTGCGCTGTTTTACCTTGTAAGATGATCAACCAACTCGCCCTGCCTTGTAACTTGTTGAACTTCAATTTTCTGAAATTTTTATGACATTGTTTGTTTTTTACCTTGCTTTGTGATATCTCAATCAGTGCAAGAAAATGCCACACTTGATGAAGCTCACCTTTCGTAGCTCATGGCGTCGCTTTTGCACTGCCCTCCGCTTGTCTCTCATGAGAAAAGGCTTGAGGTACATCTAGGCACTTCTTATGATTTGTGAATGCGAAAGCCTGCTTTTTGCTCCCTTGTTTCGTCTGCGGCGTATTTGCATCGGGCGAGCGCGCTCTCTCCCAGCTCTTCTCGCCGCTTCGGGTTGCGGCCGCTCGCAGCGCCATGGGGTGGTGGTCGTTGAAACTGATGCGCAGTGGCCAATAGGAGCCTCGTTCCTTGAAACTATGACGCGCGCCAGCCAATAGGACTGAAGCCGAAATCCATCAGCTTCACTCCGCTCCTTTGGGATCAGGAGAAACTAGGTGCGCGTTAGGCTAGTGCTTTCCAGCGTGGTTTAGAAAGCTGGGAGATCAGCAGCTTCCTTCTGGAGAAAGGAGTTTAGGTGCTGTTTGGCGCGGCTTCAATGCTGATGACGTCAGCTCGCTCCATGGGACAGTTAATGCTTTTGCATTAAAAGTGTTGTTGCATGCAGCGTCTGCTTCCCTGTGTGAAGACGCTCGACCTCAGCCACAACGGAATTGCCGAGCTGGAGAACCTGGAGTCGCTTCCATGCCTCTCGGATCTGGACTTGTCCCACAACCGGATCGAGCAGTTGGGAGCTCTGCACACAAAGCTCGGAAACATTCGCTGCCTCCACCTCGCTGGCAATCGAGTGGAATCGCTGGCCGGTACGTCTGTGCTACTCTTGTCTCTTTTGCGCACAGGACGTTGTAAGTTGTCTTACCTCGTCTCGCCTTATCTCTTGCCTTCCCTGTCTTTTTTCCTGTCTTTCTCCCGGTCTTCTAAAGTGATAGCTTTATACAGCTCGTGTCACAGAAAAGCCAATGTGGGTGGTGGGCGGGAAGATACTGATTAGTCGATAGGGTCATGATGTCACAGCCACACGACCTCGCGCTGGAATTTCAAACAACCCACAATGCTCACGTGAAGTCACGCGTGGAAATAAAGTGATTAAAACATGACACGTAATACGAAGTTTGCCGCATGTCTCAAATGATTTTACTTTATAAAGGAATTCATTTGCCATAAAAAAAAAAAATCCAAAGAATTTTGGGCAGAGGCAGTGTTCGAACCCACAACCCTTTGGTTGCGAGCCAGACACACTTGGCCACGCAGACACACTTGCACGGCTTGGGAGCGAGCGGGGGTTTATATTTAGCTATCACGTTCCACTCTTAGAGGTGAAGCTTAAGCGCTCGCCTGTAATTTTTCCCCGTCTTTTCCCCGTCTTGTTCCCTGCCTGGTCTTGTTTCTTGTCTTGCCTTTTACCTGGTCTCTTATCTTGTCATCAGAATCTGGGGAGAACTATTCTATCGCATCAGAGGCACGCTCTCAGTAGTAGGGAAGCACTGGCTAGGTGGTGCTAGCTGCCACCGGATATAAGATTCAACCGTATGTGTCCATCCATTAAAACGGATTAAAACAAGGAAAGAGGCTACTACTAGGAAAACTAGATGTCCATACTTGCCTGAAAACCTTGCAGGGTGGTCAGAACAACTTTAGCATTTCCAGCGTTTCAAGATACGGCATTGACAGTCATTGCTTATACTGGGAAATCCCTGTGCTTAGAGGCAGGATTGGTCGAAGTAATCGTGGAGCTTGGGGAATTCACAAGGGTACTCTGGAGACACTCTGGGTTCCTGGGAATCTGGATCTAGAACCCATGCATTAAAGGGCCCCTGAAGAGAAAAAAAAAGTTTCTTTAAAACAGTCTCGTTGGGACACGCGTGTCAAAAAATGAATTTTACGCTACAAAAAAATTTTTAGAGCAATATTGACGGCGAGAGATTTATTTGAAATTTTGCGCGGAAATTCCAGGTCATTCAGCTCGGCTTCTCATTGGTAACGATGGTCATTCAAATCAGCTTCTCATTGGCCAATAGAATGAGTGACAGCTTTGATGTTGGTTATAAAATCTTCGTGATCTCTTGAAATCGCCTTTTGAATTCCATGTTTTTAGGTTTAAGAAACAATCCACCGAATGAACGTCGTAATTGTTTACAAACGTTTTACAAAATCGTTACTTCCGTTCGGATAAAACAACAAACCCAACAAACAAAAGCTTCGCCATTTTGTTTTTCTGTCATGGTCGCCGTCTTGCAACGCGTCTCGCGTCCTCGGGTGGTTTTATAGTTTTATCGCGTTTATATGTGAAGACCTACTGAAGAGGGCTTGTTGCTTGTGTTAGTTAGTCATGGCCGATTCACATGACGGACTGATCCGTGGACGGTGACGACATGTCTGTGATTCGTCTGTCTCCCAAGCGCATCCACACGAGGGAGACGACGAGCAGACGACAGCGAGGACGGTCGCCACCCCACAGTGCCGCGAAACTCCAACATCGCACCGTGGCACCGTTGTCCAAGAGAGAAATCGACGTTCGCTACCGCGATAATGAATCGTACGCCGCTGTCACGTACAGATCGAGACAAAACACCGTGATAGGCTTCGCGCGAAGCGCCACTAAGCTTTACTAACCCAAAGCATGAGAGTGACACAGGCATGGTCCTGCTCGAGAAGGGTTCCGCGTAGAAGCGACGAAGTTCTGGGCTCGCGAAGGGGCGTTTGGAGATGCCTTCACGCACTCCGCGCTCGTGCACAACACTCAAGTTCACCACAGCCACAAGAGAGGTCTTGCTCGGTGAAATCCTGATTGGACGTGCAAGAATCATCGCGGCGTGCTAGACGAGTTTTGACGGAAGCTTCTTGACGCGGACCCGGAGGAGTACAGGAACCTGCGTCGCGTCAGCCAGACAAAGTTTCTGCAGTTCCTTTCACACGTGGAACGAAGAAACGCCCGACAAAATGAACCAGCGAACGCACAAAACACAACGATGCGCCACTTATGTTTTCATCGCCCAGAAACAAAAACAAGAAAACAATGTACCGTTGCCAGACTAAACGCATTTCAAGTCAATCTCCCGCCAAAAATCCGCGAGTGAAAAAGGCGCTTGACTTTATCAGTCTGCGCGTCCGCGGACGAGGCGCGGATTGCAGGAATCGGTGACGTGCCGGTCACTTGGTACACGGTCTGCGGACGAAAATCGCGATTCGGTCCGTCGTGTGAATCGGCTGTACGACGCGGTACGACTTGCGACCGGCAGACACAGGAAGTAGCAATGGCTCTCGTACGGGGCGCAGCCAAGCCAGCCAAGCAGCCAAGCCGATCCACTACGAAGAGGCGGGCGTACCTCTCCTCCACGCGCCCGAAATGCCGAGAGAGAGAAAAAGTGGAAAGGAGGTGACTACCGACTAAATTGCGTCTAACGCAGTCAATATTGCTCTAAAAAAATTTTTTTTTTCGCGTAAAATTTATTTTTTGACACGCGTGTCCCAATTAGACTGTTGTGAAAAAACTTTTTTTGCTTTTCAGGGGTCCTTTAAGGCCCGTTCACACTCTTTCAACCGAGTACGACCGAGAGAGACCGAGACTTGTTAAAACCTCTTAAAATTTCTTAGGACGAGAAAACACACTGGCACGCTGGCGCCATCTATGCGGTGACCCTGGAACTGCATTTCACAAGAGCGAAGGTTTTGCGGGATTTCCGAGGTCAAATGTGCGTAATACCTATAAGAAACCCAGGTGAAAATCAGTCCACTTCCAGCTGGATTATGGAACTGGAAACAGGCAGTCCAGCTGGATTCCAGCTGGACTGCCTCATTTCCAGTTCCATAATCCAGCTGGAAGTGGACTGATTTTCACCTGGGAAAGCTCGTTTACAACGTTGACAAAAGTTTTTCGAGCCAAGAAGGAAAGAATAATGCTCGAGAGAAATGGAAAATGTGCCAGACCTCAAAGTTTACACTGCTACCCAATAGATGGCGCCAGTGTACCCTCTGGTTGTGAGAGGTTTTAAGGAACCCAGTTTTACGAGGTCGCAAGAGTGTGAACGGGCCTTTAAGGTACAGAAAAATTTTACCCTGGAGGATGGTGCAAGATATATACAGGTGTTAACACTGCTTGCGTTGCAGCTGCCATAAAATCCTCTCCTCGCTTTGTTTGGAAGCAATGCCGCCAGATGACTCTTCGATTAGCGGCTTGTGGTAGCCTGTCGTGGCCCAATGTCCCATCTCTGTGGGGGACATGCTTATTTTTAGTCATAGTCAAGGAGTGCCACATCATGTAGAATTTGCTCTACCTGTGTTTTTTAAACACAGCTTTGTCATTGACCCTAGTTTAATGCCTCCAGTGGTGGCAAGCACAGTTTTATAAAACCTTTAAAGCGGAGATCTCAAGTGTGGTATCCAAGCCGGCATCCCTTGATGTCGGAGCAGACGCGCCAAATGAAAAGCGCCTGCGCGCAAATGCCAAAACAACAAAAAAAAATCTTTTTTTTTATTTAGTTGCATTGTCTGGTTACGGTGCAACTGTTGTTGGCATAGGCTACTAGGGTGTGCATTAATCGGACTTTATCGGGTCGATCGCATCGCAGCTTTTTTTATTTTATGCTGCGTGTCCCTCGCCTACAGAGTACCTTGCACCGTGCCCTGGAGCGAGGTCGAGCGAACGTCTGAGCACGCGCTTGTGTGTCCGTGCAGGCCTGTCCCGGCTCTACTCCCTGGTGGAGTTGGACCTGTCCCACAACCGAGTGTCCCTGGTCTCCGAGCTGGGCCACCTGGGCTCCTTGCCCTGCCTGGAGGCCCTCGACCTGAGCCATAACCCCGTCACGCAGGTGGCGGACTACCGGCCACACGCCCTGCTCGCCTTCGGCCCCAGGGTCACCGAGGTGAGCAGCGTCCGGCATGCGTCCACCACTGGCGTGCTTACTTTGTCCTCAAAAGAAAGAAAACCAAGAGCAAGAGAGGACGCAGTAACGGAAGCGACGTTAGCAAGAACTCTGCCTTTTCGCCCGCATTATTACGATCAACTGCCAAGGTCGCGACATCAGACAGCAAGACACACCAGCTCCTGTAAAGCAACTCATTGCCACTTTGGGACTGCTTTTGATGCAGGGGTGGGACAGAGCAGGTGCCAGGCACCGTGATATGGGCGAAGTGGGGGGACAACGCTCGGTGGTTCGTTATTGCGATCAGTGAATGGACCCTTTGCAAAAGCCCACCGAGCTACACTGGCGGTCATTTCGTGTGCACTAAGCGCCTCTTGACAGGAGCCGTGTTGATGTGGAAGGCTGATGCAGCACTCGTGGTCAATCTGTGCCCGGCTCTGGCTTCCAATAGGTGGCATAGAAAACTCAGCACTACAGCTTTGCCATCTAGGAGGCGGGGGGCGGGCACGTTCACACACATGCTAGAAGAGTCCAGGAAGTGAGGGGAAAGAGATTGAGGAGGTGCTGGGGGAGGGGGGCGGGGGGCTCGGTGTAGGTTGGGGTGTGCAAACGCAAGAGGTGCAACCTTTGTATTCCACTTCCGCCCCAACCCCAGCTTTGGCAGGGCTTTCTTTCGGCGACGCACAATGACATTTGCGCCGTCGAGGCAATAAGTGTATCCAAGGTTCCTCTGTGCAGCACCGCCGCAAAGCAGCACACAATGCGTTTTATGTTCAGTGCCTTTGCCACGATAGTGCATTAAATGAGTACTCTGGTTTTTTTCGTTTTCTTGGTGGTTCTTTAAATTAACATTTTGGGCACCCGGCCTTTACCCTTTCTGGCATTCTACGTAGCGTCTCTAAATTCAAAATAGTTGTTTTGAAATCGGCAACTAAAGGCAGTATGAAGACCAACATTCAAATATGCCCATGTTTTTCAGTGCTGTGTGTGGCGAGCAGGCTGTCTAGAAAACGCTATGCCGCGCATTTGTTTTGTGTTGCTGCTCAAGGGCTGGAACGAGCTTCCAAAGCAATAATTTTATGCCATCAAACTTCTTGTAATCAGTTCGGAAGAAACTCTATAGCCCAAAGATTGAACCCCTGCCTGCTGCTGACATCTTTTTTTTTATTGTTGCCAGTAGAGGCAAAATAACAGTGGGGGCCATAATTAAATGTGTCATAAATTTGCAAAAAAATATTTTCGCCTAGTGTTTGGGTTCCTAGTTTAGCCATGTGCGTTGCCGTGTTCAGCCAATTTAGAGGCGAATCGGGGACCTTGAAAAAGTATGCCAAAATAACACTTTAACAAGGTGAATTTTTAGCATCTTCTTAGGGTGGGGGTGCATTTCTTTAAAGGGCTGAACTAAGTCTAGCATTTCGAAGTTTTAAAACTGCACATATAGCAGTGGAAAGTTGGGCAAGTTGGTTCATAGTCAAATATATAAAAGCGCCAAAAACGATGGTAGCACTGAAAAGTGGAAATAACACACAACGCCTTCTGTTTCCACTCTTCTTTGTCTTTGTCGTTTTTGGCACTTTTATATATTTGACTGTACATATAGTTTGCCCAACCTAAGAGTGTGTGCATGTGTGAATTTTCAGGTGGTGTTGGACCACCAGAAGGCGACTCAAAAGGAGCTGGACACACTGGCGGTGCTCAGGGCCCTGCGGGTTGCCAAGGAGGGAAGGATACCCAGGATTGCCAGCAATGCCCCCTGGGTGAGCGAGAGAACACCGCTCGTAGGGGCGGCTTCAGATGGGGCAACTCTTCCCTATACTTCGTTTCACCTCAAAGGCCGACCTACAGAATAGTCTTCTGCCGGGCAGAGAACTGGTTCTCAGTTTGTTTCTTTCCATTCCATCTTGCACTCTACTCTCCTGCTTTCCCCAACTTCTCCCACATTCTCCCCACAGGTGCAGGTCCTTGAGCTACTCCCTGCACAGAGGAGGGTCTCTTTCTTTCTTGAATGGAAAAGAGGAATTGAGGGCTAGCTTCCTCTTTTCTGACTGCTCGTCGGCCTTTGAAGGGATACTGAACCGAAATTTGGAGCTTGCAAAACAAGGCTGGATGGATAGGCGGGATGCTGCAAAACCCAATAACATCACTCGTACAGCGATATCTCTAATGGATCGCCATACTTTTGGAAAAGAAGTGCACGATTGAACACTGCCGACGAGGCCGACGAGACAAGTCACGTCACGATTCTCATTCCCTCTCCTTTTCGCTATGTCCCGTCGAGCAGGTGAACCGAAGCGAGGAGGAGAGAAGCGAGGCCACTTCCCCTCATTCTCAAATGTTCCAGGAGGACCATGATGTCATAGCCCTCGCTTGATCGCTCCCTTCTTTTCCAGAAGTATGGCCATCCGTTTGAGATATTGATGTACGAGTGATGTTTTAGAGTTCGTAGCATCCCGTCCAACACTTCTGCGGCCTTATTTTGCGTAATTCAAATTTCGGTTTAGTATTCCATTAAGTCCACTACGCAGCCGACGCTGCGAGCTGATGGGACAAATCAAACGGCGTCAAAAACTCAAGTCACTGGGCCTTCCATCTACACAATTGCTTCAGCGATGATAAACACGTGCAGAAACACGAACACTACGTTGTTGCGTTTTCGACGCTGTTGGAATGCTTCCATCGGTTCGTAGCGTCGGCTGCTTCTGGACTTAGGGGCGGAACAAAGTATAGTGCCTCAGCCCATCTGAAGCGGGTCTTACACTTGTTCTTGATGGATTGCATGGATTACTTTAAACTATAGGCTTCTTGCACCCGACGTCGCTTCCAGTTAGCCTTGAAATCGATTCCAACACTGTCGTCTGCCATCAGTTGCTTGGCGCTATGTTGGAGGCAGTCGTCGTCTTACTGCGCCAGCAGTAGTGCCTTAGAGCCATAGAGCTGCTCGCCCCTGGCGTTTGCCTTGCTTGCATTTGATGATAAAACAAATTTATGACGAGCAGCCGATGGGACACGGGTCAGAATAAGCGTCACTTTCGTTTTACATCCTCAGACGGCACTTGAATGCGCTCGTGAAGTGCCGTCGCTGGGCACTTGAACGCATCGCAAGAATGCCTTCGGACGGCAAGAAATGCGTCTGTTAATCTTTTGCGGTGACTGACAAGAAAATTGGGGCCGTTACCTATACGTGCTTGCTAGTACGGCCTCAGAGCGCCGCCTATCTTGCTCAGTGGGGTGCGCTTGGGCGCGGCCGTACTTAATTATGACGCCTTAGCAAGGCGTCGTAATGGGATTATGACGTGCCCAAGCACACCCCAACTAAGCAAGATAGCGGCGCCCTGAGGTCATACCTGCAAACGTCTACATGTGAAATCATTGGGGGATGTTATGGAAAACTTTTGAGCACTGTGGCCGGTGCTCCAACGTTTTACAGCGAAGCTGCAATGCGCTAGGATCTGGCAAAAAATGCGTCCGCGGATGTTGACAGAAAACTCCCCATTGGTCGTGGCAAGTATGAATAAATAAAAATAGAGGGGACAACCAGCATGAGTCAGCCTTCCTTGGCATTATTAGTAGTGAGGTCCTGATCCCTTGTTATCACCTCTAAGCATCCACCTCGAGGTCGTTCTAGAAGTCGTCCTCGAGGTCGTCCTGAGCGTCGTGCTCTAGGCGTTGTCCTCGAGGTCGTCCTAGAAGTCGTCCTTGAGGTCGTCCTAGAAGTCGCCCTCAAGATCATACTCGAGGTCGTCCCAGTCATCTGAGGTCGTCGCCTCAGGGTCGTCCTAGAAGTCGTACTTGAGGTCGTCCTCAGGGTCGTCCTAGAAGTCGTACTTGAGGTCGTCCTCAGGGTCGTCCTAGAAGTCATACTTGAGGTCGTCCTCAGACGTCGTCCCTAGAAGTCGTCCTAGACGTCGTCCTCAGGGTCGTCCTAGAGTCGCTCTGAGGTCGTCCTAGACGTCGTCCTCGAGGTCGTCCTAGACATCGTCCTCGAGGTCGTCCTAGACATCGTCCTCGAAGTCGTCCTCGAAGTTGTCCTCAAAGTCGCTCCTAGGCGTTGTCCTCGAGGTCGTCCTACAAACCGTCCTCGAGTCGTCCTAGACGTCGTCCTCTAGGCGTCGTCCTCGAGGTTGTCCTAGAGTTGTCCTTGAGGTCGACCTTAAGGTCGTTCTAGACGTCGTCCTCGAGGTCTTGCCAGAAGTCGTCCTTGAGGTCTTCCTAGACGTCGTCCTTCTAGGCATCGTCAAAGACGTCGTAAAAATAACAGCTTCGCTGGTCCTCCATCTTCACATGAAGTGGAAGGGCTCTACAATTCTTTTACTGGCTACGCAGACAGAGATTGGAGCTGTTGCGCAAGTAATTTTGTCCGCTTTACTTGTCCTAGTCAATCGCAGAGAGGTTCCTCACCAGACACGAATCGCAGTCCACAAACCCTTAGTTGGCACGCAGCTTTTCTGCAGAGATTGTGCCAGCGTGTCCGTCGGAGCCATTCATGACGCCGGCGAGCCGATTGCTCGAAGCGTCCCCGTGTCCTTGTTCCCAACGATTGCCGGAATTCTTAAAAAGACGAATGCTGCTGGCCGTAGCTCCATTTTGTCGCCGACTTTTACGGTAGGAACGATTAATTACAGTGCAACTGACCATTTTAAACCTTGAGCGAGCGGATAAACTTCAGTGCGAACACGGCCCCAAAGCACACGGAACATAGCATAACGGCGACGAATACCTCCAACATGGATTCCGGCAGGTTCCGGTGAGATTTCCCAACCAGAAGTAGAGTCTCATTGTGGTCTTGCGCAAGAACCCTCTAGTCGCCGACGGCCTAAGCACAGTGTGGCGAATCACAAGCATTTTGCAGTAGACTTTCATTAGTTCAAACTCCAGGAAGCCACGAATTTTGCTTGAATTATCAAAAATTGTTTTAAATATGATGCAAGATAAAATTATGATTCGCTACCTATACGTGAAATCATTGGGGGATATTGTGATAAACTTGGTAGCCGGTCGTCCAACTTTTTGACTGGCTACAGAGATAAAGGCTGGAGCTGCCGCATAAGTGACAGCTCCAGTGTTCATCAATGTGTAGCCATTCATCTTGAATGGCTACACATACAAAGCAGATATTTGATGATTTCCTCTACATAGGCCTACTGATCATAAGCAGGTATGCCACACATGAAGCATTTGTGAAATGCATGACATAAGTTTATCGTATTTCTCCTCAAAAATCTCGTTTATCGTGGAGTGTTGAGACAGCACACGATAAACTCAAAACAAAACTAAGTTTGTTCATCCGGTCAAGAAGTTGTCTAATGTGGACTATTAAGTGGGGACGCATGAGCAATGAAAGCGGGCACCGCACGGCAGTTTCCCTAGCAACTTGCGTAGATGCTGTGATGTGGACCTATGCCATGCCGCAACGTCGCAGCATCCGCGCAAGTTGCTATGGAAATTTCCGCATGGTACCCGTTTTCATAGCTCGTGTGCCCGCTTGAGCCTCGTTGAGTGCACTTCTCACCGAGCACCGGTGCGCTGCGGAGAAGCAACACCCGCGGCAGAAGCAATCTCGGCAGGTGTTTCCTTTCTGCACAAAACGTGTGAATTACACGGAAACGCCGTTCAAATTAGGCAGCTTACAAATACGTTAAAAACATGGCGGGACAACCAAAGTTTTGAAATTTGTTTGAATTAACCAGAAGTATGAAATATCAGAGTTTGAACTACTGTGAGCCCACTGTACTGTCGCTTCTCAGCCAATGTAATTGCAGCATTAGCCGATAAGCAAGAAAAAGGACAAACCACAAAGCAAGAGGCACGAATGTAAGAGGCCGTGCCCTGCATTTCTTAAGCTTCTGCAGTGACTATAACTGATTTTAAAATGTTCTTTCCGTTTATTTGCCTAGGTTACTCGTAACTTCTGCGTATATGGTATTGGGGCATTGCCAACTGTTGCCATTGTGGGACGACGGGGAAAATCGGACCGATTTTCTCGGACTCCGAAACGGGAAACATAGATGCCATTCTATACTTACCTTTGAGCTCGGACAGAGTTCGCGGGAAATTCGAATGTCTGTTTGTTTGCCTAGAAACAATGTCATAATGAGCGTAAAGGAACGACTCTTTGGAAAAATAGACGGGTGCCCACGCCGCTTCTAGCTGCAACTTAAAGTAGGTATTACATGTTTGTTTCCATCCATCCATATTTCGTTTTCCGTTACTCACGAGCTCGTCGACACGCTTGGCTCCAATTTACGGTGCCGTAATTTGCCGGGGAGTAGTCCGAGGGTAGTTCCCTTCTTTGTCAAAGGCACTGATTTATCTAGTCTAATTGCTTTTTAACTCAAACCGTCAGTTTAGGGAACCGCATACATACAAAATGTCCCCGAAAAAATGTACATTTTTTTTTTCCATTGCAAAAGTAAATTACGCATTGCCGGATGCTTATTTTCCGTCCGAAAGTAGCGCTAGAGGGCCGAAGCAGGTGCCAAAGTTTCAGCACAAACCAGCTATGTTGTTCAAAAGTTAAAAATTGTCTAAAAATGTCAATGGGAAAATGGCGGCCGACAAAGCTCTCGAATACATGGTGCCCTACGGCGCCAGAAACCAAACTCTGGCCCCATTTTCCCATTGAACTTTTCAGAAAAACATAACTTTTAAATAAAATATTGGTTCTTGCCGAAACTTTGGCATCTAGTTCTGACCTCTAGCGCTACCTTTCGGCAAAGAATGAGCGTTCGGCCATGCATAGTCTATTTTGTGCGGCAAAAAAACCCTGTAAATTTTTTTTTTTAACAGCCTGTACTTCAATATTTTAGCAAACAAATCCACCACGTAGCAACACCTAGGCAGTGCGGTGCAGTGTCGCGCCTCGCAATGCAGAGTTTTGCGAATTTTTCGAAGTATCTCCGATGCACCCCATTGTGTCGTAGTTATCCGAGCGTCCGAGCTCGGTTAGCCGTTGTCACTGACAAAATGAGAACGGCAGGGCGCGTCTTCCGAACGTCCGACCTCCAGCACGTGCTCCGTGCCTTCCGTCGTGCTTTGGCCTTGGCTGTGCGTGCGAGCGAGAGGTGCAAGGGGGACGCTGAAGCGGCGTCGAAGGTGGGAAGCAATCGCCGGAGGAGGGACAACCGTAGCTCCTCCCTGCCGTCCTCACTTTGTCGGTAACCATGCGGAGAGCAAGTCGTCCGCTTCCTGCGTAGGAATTGCAGTGACGTCAGAACGACGCCGAGCTCCGATTGTCTTCGATTGAAAGGATAGTGGGTAGACCCCGATGCTAGATGCCTCGAGGTCTACCCGCCATTTTGTTTCAATCGGCCAATGAGAGCTCGACGTTCTGCACGTCGTCGCAACCCCCGTGCGAGGAGCGGACGAACTTGCGCTCCACGTGGCGTCGTACTTGGTGGCGTGTCGTCTGTTCCTGGGGCCGCTTGTGTCTGCATGCCGTCGAGTCGCGTGGCTAAGGTGCCTGGAGCGCGTCTCCGACATGTGCGTTTACCCCATCCAAAGGGGTGATCCCTTGATTTCCGCCCAACGACGTCGTAGGCGCCTATTCTGCTCTAGGTCGCCCTCCAGTGTAGAAGTCTACGGAAGCTTTGGCAGCCAGGAGTCGGGACACCACGACGACGGCGCCTTTTGTTTCGTAGAACTCGTACGGCCAACCACCAGGATCACGACCTCCTGCAGCAGGCTTTCACGACGTCATTCGTCGCCACTTGGGGATAGTGTTCGGTGCATGGGTGGAATGGGATGCCAAGCACACAGGTCGGAGACGCGTTCTGGGTGCCGTAGTGTGGAGCGTGTTGCTTACTCCCGTCGGTGCATCCCGTCTCTCTCTTTCTCTCTCTGCTCGGCTGCACTCAAGGGAGATCCAGTGGTCGCTGTCCCAAACTCAGGTACATGACCTGTAGGTACTCTCAGTTGCCCTTTTTCGTGCTGTGCGATGCCGGATAGCTCCATCCTGACAGGCACGGTAGCTTTCGGAGTTAACGAGCGAACTGCAGCAACGCCGCTCACGTTTTGGTGGGCTCTATCAAAGGCGGGCGTGGAAATTGTTTTTTTTTTGGGGGGGGGATTGATTAATTGTGAAACAAATACAAAAAGGTCTCAAAGGTCAATTAAGCCACACTGAAAGTGAATTGAATTTTTACAAGAATGGCAGTTGATGCTCAATAAGTTGGTCATTTTACATAGAGGTTGAAAAATATTTATGAATTTATGAAGTATATTATTTCAGCGTAATTTTATGCATCTAGGCTTTTCGAATAGACATTGATAATCTTGGCACGTATCGGACATCGCGGCATTGTAGTTCACAACGTGCCTTGACGGTAGCTACGGTGCAGTGTTCTTCGTAACTTTTAAAATACAATAGAACTTTTTATCTGTCCAAACAAACCTATATCTTTCTCAATCTGTGCCTGTGAACAACACCTCCCAGATAAACGTCGTAGTGCCATGTTTTCTACGTTACCCGTCATGTTTTCTACGTCACGTGGGTGACATAGCGAGCGCAGCTTGGGCACGAGTACTGCGTCGGCAACCAGCCGGGACTCGTGCACAGTCGGCAATTGCACGTGTCCCGGCCAATCGCCGACGTAGCACTCCTGTTCAAGCTGCACCCCTCCTGGTCTCTGGTAATGCTGCATGAAGCTGCACAAAAGACAGCTTTGTTCCAGCTAGCTAACCTCGTGACAGTGAGCCTCTGGCGTTGGTAAGCTGTTCGACAGCCAATCTCTTTCTCTGCCTGCCGGACTCTTTTACTGGAAGAAACGCTTGAGGCAACGAGTGAGGTGTCGCGAGTGTTTGATGCAGAGCCATTCGATCCCACCCCATCGCAGGTGGCGCGAAGCTGACCTGCCCGGAGGAGGGGACGGTCGGGAGGGCGGGGCAGGAAGGCCAGCTGCACGAGTTCCGGCAGCAGGTGGCGGCACTGCGAACCATCGGCGGCAGCGACTGGCTCAGGCTGCTCAACCGCCTCCAGCACGACAAGCCGCATGAGGTGGGAGAGCCGTGGCATGTGTTACGCCACTTGGAATCCGTCTCGGACTAGCGCATTTACTGCATCCCGATTTGTGGTCCCTTAGTTTCCTCCCAATGACTTCATGGTTGCATCACGTTTCCCGTCGCCACCGTGCCACCTGTTGGTGGCACAATGGCGAGGGTGGATGCCGCAGGTGCCCGTTCTGCCATAGGTTGTCGCCTGGTGCAAATGTTCATTGAAGCCTCAACAATCAGGAGTTGGGACGCTGTAGTAAAAGCAACACTTGTGTTCGCTCGTCTCTCTTGCCGGAACTTCTAGGACCAACCGCAGGGATAGTGACATTTGACAATATGACACTCTGGCTTCCGCGTCGTTGTTTGTTGTCACTTCGGGGTCACTTTTGACGTGCGAGTGGTATAGGACGCTAAACGCGCCGGTTGGAAACTCATTTGGGTGCCGTACCGATACGAGGATAATCTGGGTTCAGATAGTCGCACCGAGGTTTAAACTGCAATTTCCCCGATAAGGCTGGCAAATCTGTGCGCTAGGTTTTCTGCCGAGCCCTGGGGCCATTTGTAACGTTCCGTGGCCGGCACTCGGGCATTTTCTTTGAGCCATGCGAGCTCCACCGAGCTGGCCCTAGCACAGGATGTGCACCCGTAACCTGAACTTCAAGGTGCTTTTTGCTGACCAGTTATATGCCGTCCGAGTAACATTCCAACCTATTTCGTTGCAGCACATCACGCTCGACACGCCGCAGTCGCTAGCGTTCGGCAGCCAAGAAGGAAATCTAAGGGAGGCAACTAACCCGGAACCGGAGTGCGGCCAGGCGGAGGGCTCCCCCGAGCTTGCACTCCCTGACTGGCTCTCCTCTGTGACGCTACGCAACCTCCCATTCCGTGAACACCTCCAGACCCTGGGGAGGGGCGACGTCCCTGAGTGGACTTCATGGTGTCTGCAGCTGTCGCGCGACGGCAGTCAGACGGTCATGTGCGTGCTCAAGAACCGGGCCGGCCTCAGCCTGCTCCGTCCTGCCGCAAACTTGGAGCGCAACACAGTTCCGACGCTCGACGTCGTGGCCACCGTCGCGCCATCGAGCATGGTGGCGCTCCTCGTCGGACCCCGCCACTCCTACCTCGAGCTCAAGGTCGGATCCGAGACCGGCGTGGAGAGCTGGGTGCTGCTTCCGCCGTCTGCCGTCGAAACGACCGAGCTGATGCGGAAGTTTGCATCGACGCTCGGACTCCAGGCAGAACAGAAGTACGCCCCGGGGGAAATGGAGCGCTGCGCAACGGAACGCGCCGGTGGAGACGCCCGGTTCGGCGAAAGAGTGCTGCTCCGCGACTGCCGGAAGGGCGCTGTCAACTTTGTGGTGGTGGTGCCTCCGTACGTGGTGACGGTGGAAGACAGTGTGTTCTACCCGTCTCGTCCGTTTGCCGTGCGGCGCGTCTGGGACGCGAGGCAGAGCGTGGTGGACGTGCGATTGACAGACAACTGCGGGGCGGGGCGCGGCCTCGAGCAGACGGACCTGGGCTCGTGCGGCCACGGCATCGAGCTCCAGCTGGAACGAGACGCGGAGTTTGCGGCGAGGTTTCTGACGCGGGACTCGAGGAGCCTCTTTCTCGAGGCGTTCTTGGCGTCCCGTAACTCTTCCTCAGCGGCTACTTGACTGCTTTTAAGACCGATTTCGTGCCCGCGTGTGTTGAGGCGACTCGTGAGATTGACGCTGTGTGTCCGAGTTTGCCGCTGTTTTGTGTGTGTGGATGGTGCGCTAGTTTGACCAAAGCTCGTTTGGGTGGGTGAGATTCCGACTCTTTACTCGAGTTTGTGCGCATGATTGCCATGCTGGCTGGAAAGACTTTCGACGTGTTTGTGCGGAGCCGTGCGTGGCTCTAGTGTCAATACCCGGAGTGTGTTCATTGATGATCTGCTGCGAGAGGTAGTCTATGCAGTCTGGAATAAACGTGGTTCCAGCGTTCAAATCAAGTGCCATATACCAAAGTTCAATTATTACGTCGGTACAGTACTAAACTTTTGTATATGTGCGCCGGTGCACGCCTGGTGAGCGTTTCCAGAAAGATTCCATTGTTGCTGACAAAGTGAATGCCAGGGCGTGTCTCCAATGAACGGTCTCCAGCACGCGCTCCATGCCTTACGCCGTGCCTCGGCTGCGTGCATGCGCTCGAGTTGTACGAGACGTTGAAGCGTTGTCAAAGGTATAGGGAGCTCGCTTTGGGTGCAGGACAACCAAAGCTCCTCCGTCATTCTCGTCCTGTCCATGGCTATGGCAGCTGATATTACATGCTTTCTCTCTTCATGACTGACTACTGCCAAAGCTAAGGGCCACCAGCTTCGATCGCATGCCAGCATGTTGTATATATACAGGGTGTTTCAGAGAACGCAGGCCAAATCGCTCCTGCGAAAACTACTCATCGCAACGAAAAAAGGCTTGTGGCGTTTTGGTCCTGGGCCAGGGGCCCATCTAGGAAAATTATTAAAGTCCGGAATAATTAAGTTAATTACTTTTGTGTAATTACCTTTTTAAATATTGTGTTTAAGGGCATGGTTTAAGTTGGAAAATTGCTCTGCATCATCGAAAAATACTAAACCAACAAATTTCAGAACGATAGAAGTCACGAGAAGCAGTTTACAGCTTTCTGAAAAACCGCACAAATTCGACGGGTTTTTAAGTTTCGGTTTGCTATCGGAGCGCATCTCGGCCCCGGCGGCAACGCACCCCGTGGAGAGTTAGTGCAACCAACCTCTGCTGCGCTGTCATCGCGTGAAGCAGCAGAGGCTGGTTGCACTATCGAAACTTAAAACCCGTCAAATTTGTGCGGTTATTCAGAAAGCCGTAAAGTGCTTCGGGTGCCTTCTATCGTTCTGCAGTTTGTTGATTTAGAGTTTTTTGATGATGCTGAGCACTTTCCTAATTGAAACCATGCCCTTAAAGGGCAACTCCGCTCAATTCCGAAAAATTTAGGCTTACATGTGATTCCATTTCACAAAGCACTACTAAACAGCTCTACGTCTTCGGATTCGTGAAATGTGGAATATTATTTGTGTAATCTTAATTTAAACATCAGCTGATACCGAAACCGAAACTTCGGTTGTGTCAGGCAACATTGGTCTCGTGTCGTCAGAGTCATGGCCACGTCACGTCGAACCACGTGGTCTTGTGACGTTCGTGGGGGCGAGGTACAGGACACGCGACGCGGGCAGGTCGCTTCGCATGGCATGGACGGTGATGGCCCGGGGGAGAGGGGAAGGGAGAACACGAAAGAGGAGAGGGGGGCGGAGAAACCGGACATGCGATAAACGCGCAGGGCAGCGCAAACTAGCGCATCCGCGTTACGGTGATCACGTGGACGCCGTAGAGCCAACACCGGGAGGAGAAACTCATGACGTCATCGTTCAATTTCGCTCTGAGAAGTAAAAACAAACAAAACGTGAGAATGACGAAGTCATGCCTCTGGCGTAGTGGTTCAACGTTGGCCGCTCCAACTCCGTCGCATTGACTGCGCTGACGATTGCGCCTCACGTCGCACGCTAGAGTTGGCAGATTTCAGCGACTTGGCTCATTTGAAAGTTTGCTGGCCAGTTTAATAAATATATAGACGGAATTAGATCGTAATATTTGACATGGGGTCTTCCTATATGATACTGAAGAGGGCTGCATAGTTTTCTAAATATCAAAAATGAAGCGGAGTTGCCCTTTATATTACGCAATAAACACAAGTTCAATTACGCAAAAAATAATTAACAACCTAATTATCCCGGACTCTAATAATTTTCCTAAATAGGCCCCTGGCCCAGGACCAAAACGACACAAGCCTTTTTTTGTTGCGACGCATAGTTTTCACAATATCGAATTTGTCCACCTCTCGTAAAACACCCTGTATATTAGCAAGACGCTAGTATTGGAGTGACGCACCGATACATACACAAGTCTGAGGAATATTTGCAACTTTCAGCAACGACATGCCGCAGTGCAACAATCGTGCTCCCCAATTTGTGGATGATGGGCTTCACAAAGGTGCTCCATTGCACCTACATGACAAAGAAATGATAACTTAAGGCTTCATCATTGCTCGTACTTGACAAAATTGGAAGTACTACTTTGCATCGCAGATCTAGCCGCGTACCACTGTCCAACATAGATCACCTGGATGACAATCATTTTAATTGACGTCTGTGTGCGCCCCTACATGCGAGATTTGCGAATACCAAACGAGTGTTTGAGAACTGAAGTATAGATATCGCGCGTTTTGGCACATGCTTCTCGTGCTTGCCGAGGTAACATGCTCCTGAACTTGCCTTTCGGAGATGACGGAATGGTCTCAACAGCAGATTGGCTTGGGCAAAAATGGGTCATTTTGTAAATAATCTCTTCCAATACATTATTTGCGACATGAACTATACTCCGTTTCATGATAACTTGGCAAACTGTGAAGGCTGCGGCCCCCATGATCCAATACGGGCGCCGGAGCAAGGCACTTGTTAACACTCCATGGTCGAGGCCACCGGGCCTCGTTACCGCAACAGCAACGGAGCCCTCCGCGACAAAAGGTAGTTCTAGTGCTTCTTTTTTTTTTTTAACTGCAATTGAACTCTCGCGATTATATCTATAACGAGAAGATATGAAGAATAAATCTGCAAATTTACGAATTTCAATTATACTTAAACCGAAAAACTTGCAGCCTTTCCACTCTGGTGAAGATGGAAAACCAGCGAAGCTGTACTATGGTGAGATTCAGGCACGTAGCCAGGATTTTGTTTCAAGGGGGGGGGGGGGGGAGGGGGGGGGAGGGAGGGGGGAGAGAGAGAAGGTCCCAGCAAAAGCGAAGACAAAATGTCTGTATAAGGGGACAAAATGCTGTATAATGGGGAGGGGGAGAGGAGACAAAACAAGACAAAATGCTGTATAAGGGGGAGGGGGAGAGGAGGTCCCAGCAAAATGGAAGATTTCGGGGGGGGGGGGGGGGGGTGCCTGGGCCCCATGGGCCCCCCTGGCTGCGTGCCTGGTGGGATTGAAGTATTTATAAAAACTGTTTAGCCAGCGTGGCGTCCTATCATCACCAGGCCTCGTGCTTGCGCTTGGCTTCCGTGGTACGATTGTTGTCCGTGGCATTGGCCTGCCGGCGCCGGTCACATCGCCGCTTCTGTTCTCGATGGCGTTCCAGGCGAGCGATCTGCTCTTCTTCCGCAAGGGATTCGGAACTACTCGACGCAGTGGAACTCGAGGCAATAGCGGCTTCGCAGCGTTTGCGCGGCCATTCGCGCTGCTGTGCACGTCGCCGCCATGCGCTCCCGCTCTTCCTCCGAACGGACGGCACACAGCCAACCCATCACGAGTCCAAAGAGCAACTAATAAGAGCGCTAGCGCAATCTCTACGTCACGGGACACACATGATTCGTAGGTGAGATGATGACGTAGGGTGACGGTGGACTGGCTCAGGTTTTGTGTCGACACGCCGCTTGTCCGCAGACACAATAGGGGGAACTAGCCCTAAAAGGAGCTGTGCAACAATTTTAACGTTGAAAGAATTTGCATCTTCTACTTTTGATATTGTTTATCTTGTCACAAAGGACAGAAAACATCTTCCTTCCTTCGAAAAGTTGCGATTCCGCAGCGCAATCGCGAGGCAAAAATTAGAAATTTCCCGAGCAGCGGCCATGAGAACCATGCGGCATGGCGTCAATTGGGGACTTGCTAAAAAAAATAGGAAGTTGTGCAAATACCTGCTCGATAAAAGGTAATTTTTCTATAGATCTTGTCGTTCCAACATAAATTTAAAGGTGTCGAAAACCTAGTATCGTCGACAAAACTTATTATACGGAGTTTTAGGGGCGCCATCTATCCGAGGTAAACTGAACCGCCGGCTCTATCTGCTACTGTGAACAGCCGCCAGAATCCGGTGGGAGACGGGGGCAGAGGCGGACGGGGATGGCCGGACCCGAATAAGACTTTCCTCCTTTCGCCATGTTGATCGCGCTGTGCAAGCACGTGGTCGCGAGCGGCGAGTTTGGAACCCCGCGCGTCCCCCATTGACGTCACAGCGCACGTGACTGGATGATGGTGAAGGAGTTGAGAGAAAACCTCCATCTTCGTCTATTTTTAACATAAAAACTAGGACATGCAGGCAAAAGCGGTTTTTGTTCTTTACTTCAGAAAGGTCGAGACACCAACTCCCAAATTATTTAAGCAAAGCGCTGAAATTGTTGCATAGCTCCTTTAACAACTTCGCTGTAAAAAGTGACGCCACATCCATGTGCACTAGATTTTTTTTTTGCCTTGTAGCGCCATGACCATTGGCGATCGCAGCCGTGTAATCAGCCGTTTCCTCTCAAAACATAGAACTGTGCCCTGGCATTAGCACCCGTCGCAGATTCGCAGCCAAGTTGAGCACATGGTTGTCTCATGAACCGTTCCCGAAGTGCTTGCTATTCTAGCGGACGGATATGTTGCTGCTGTGACGTTCATCTGGGCTGTGTTCCAAATCTTACTCAAACGGATCGAGTTACTCTGGCAAGTCGTGTCACGTGACAGCGCCGACTGAAAATGGAAGATGCGGGTAGGTTTTAGAATGCCCAAGTGCAAAATCCTTACCCTGGAGCAAGATGGAGTAAATTTTGGAACACGGCCCTGAAGTTGGTTTGTTTCAGAGCAGGCTACTCTTGGCTAGCAGACGATAGCCGGTTCCTCCAGCCCTCACATTTGGCATAGCAACACTGTGGTCACATGCCTCGCTCCGACACTCTCAGTGGGTCGCAGGGCCCTAGCCTCCACAGTTCACCAAGTTATCATGAAATGGCGTATTGGGGAGGAGGAGCGACCGTGACGCCCCAAGCGGTTAACTTTAGAACTACACGGATGGGGACAACAAATACAATGACTCAGCGCTCGGCCGACATAACCGAACGCGGCGTCAGCGTTCGGCTGGAGTTCGTGTTCTCCGGTGAGGGGGAGGAGGGGCTCTTTTGTTTCCACTCCGGCCTGCATGAACAATGCAGCATGCACGATCCCAGCTCAGCACAAAAGCCGAAGTGGGTCAAGCTCGCATTCTCTGAGGATAGATCCGGCACTTAACGTCGCTTCGTCGATTGTTAGTATTTTTTACGTTAAACTGTGCCCCGTGCTCTATTGTAAAATATGACGTGGACATGCCCATAAGGCCCGTGGCCATGCGCACAGGCCTTGTGTTGATAAACACCAACTGTGGGAAAACAACGGGTTTGTCGTTTCAGCTTGGTCGACGCAGCCGATGCTGCAACAGAGCGTGTGGCCCGCAGTGCCGGACCGGTAGGACGCTGAAGCGGAGCTGCGCTTGAGCTCGCCTGCGCTGAAATGAGGTTCGATCTCCTGCCCAAATTCCAATAGGGTCATGCCCTGCTTTGACATGGGCATTTCAAACAAAATCTTGATGGCCATCAAGATTTGTAGCAGTCATTGAACATTCTCATACCAAACTCTTCAATAGACCAATCTCGCCAGTCAGTTTGACTAGGTCACAATGCATCGAGGGAACTTTATAATCTTTCTGCATGTGCGAAAACCCCGCTGGAGCTCTGTACGTATGGAGCAAGAGCCCTCACAAGCATGGCCATCTGCCTCCTGTAACTAAAGTTATGGTGGCATCACGCATGTGCCCAACGCTATGGTGCCTGGAACGCGTCTCCGACTGGTGTGTTTACCGTGGCCAAAAATATGGTCCCTCGATTTCCGCCCGATGACGTCACACAAGTGTCATGCTGTCGCCGGTCGTGATCCTGGCGGCGTCCCAACAGTTGTGGTAGATAATGGCAGACGCCTGTTCTGCTGCAGGTCACTCTCCAGTGTGGCAGTCCACGGAAGCTACAGCAGCCGGAAGTTGAGACGCCTGGGACGTCGTGACGACAGCGACACTCGACGTTCGCTCGTGCTTTTCGCCACCATTTCCACGGCCAACCGCCAGGATCGCGACAGTCAACAGCATGACACTCCGGCTTCTGTGACGTCATTTGTTGCCACTTCGGGACCACTTTTGATGTATGGGCAGCATAGGACGCTAAACACACCAGTCGGAGGCGCGATCCAGGCACCATACAACGCTTAGAGAGATCAGTGCATTGGCATCTGGATAAATACGATAAAAAGTGCGGAGTTCTGCCGTTGATACCATGGCACTCACCTTTCTGATCCAGCCTTTGGAAGTACAGGCAACTGCACTTTTCCCTTCCATACCTTATTAAGTGCACACTAGAAGTGAGCCATCTTCAGAATTAGCCAACTCAGTGGCTCCAGGACAAAGCATTCACCTCCAGAGCATCAGTGGGGGGTTTGAATGCCAGTCAGTGTGCCCAGAATCTTACTATGTGAAAACGTGGGCAGAATTAATCCTGTTCTATTGCTGGATGCCATGCAAAGCATCAAATTTGATTTTCATCTGGTGTGCTGAGCAAGTTTTGTGAGCTGTGGCAGAAATGCCAGAGTCACACTCAGATTTGCTGCATATGTCAGAACTCAATCCTTTGGGTTACTCGAGTTTCTGAAACCACAAAAGCTAGACATGTTGGAAAAGAGCTATCCTGGAAAGCTGCCCAAGCATATTTGCACTAACTCAACCTACGGGTTCAGGGGAAGCTCCTTTCCACTTTAGCAAAGCCAATGCTGCAGAGATGACCAGTCTTGCTGGAAAACCTCAAAATTTCATGCACAATCTGAAACTATGAAGGAGTGCAAGGTGCAACCTACTCTAGGAAAAAGAAACCAGTCCTTCCGAAAAAAAAAATCTAGATCTCCAATTTATATTGCACAGACGTTAATTTCCTTCCAACTTCACTATTGCATCCCAGAACCAACCAGCAGACTAAGAAATGATGCACAAAATAGTCAAGACAAGGTCCAAACAGCAGGGAGGGGAGCTTCAGCTGCCTCACCTGAAAACACTAGCATTACGTCCACAGCAGAAGGCATGTGCTGGAAGCTGTGTATTCGAAAGACATGCCCTGCAGTTCTCATTCTGCAAGTCAAGAACATGTGGACCAGAGCAGGTAGATGAGATGTGGTTTTAATGCACAGGAAGAGCCTCCCTCTGTACAAGTCTGGGAGCACGCCGGACAGCAGTTCTGCGGATCGAGACCCAGCTTTCCCAGATCCGTCATGGGGCAGAGCAGCAGGTCTGGGTGCGAGGTCGGGCCTGGGGCACCGTCGGGGCCACAGTCCTCTCGGAGCAGTCGTGAGAAGTCCGGAGGTCGTCCAGCCCTCTGGAGCTCCTGGCCAGTCTACTTGGACCTCTCCCTCATCTTCCTCCTCTTGCGCTTCAGCCTTCGCATCCGCTTCTTACGCCACTTTGCTCTCATCTTCGAAGGTACGGCGTATCCTGAGAGACAAACGCCAAAGCCTTATAGGACTATTCCCTGTAAAGTCACGGCACTTCTCAGAGAAACAACTCCGAAAGGAACATGTTGCATAAAAGACCTCAACGAAAATTCAGTCTGGCAACTTTGATCACCATCATCCTGTGTATGGCAGATGTGACAAAGGTCAAACTAATCGCAGCCTTCTTGAGGCCGATCAAGAAACTTATTACCAAGCAGAAGACAAGGCCCGTACGCCAGTCTTCAGTACGCTATGCATAAATTAGACGGCCGCGCAAGCGTTTATTTCGGTGTGGTCCAGTCAGTCGCTTGGCAGAAGTGTGGTTCTAAAGCCTTTGAAGGCAGAAATTTAACCGGGGCACTTTGGGTCGCCGCTTTGCACGGGATCAGTTCTTGCATTCACACCATCGAAATTGAAACAAATCAAGGAAGAATTACAGAAATTATCTAATTTTCATCTGCCATTGATGTGCAAAAGTGACTATGCCCAATGAAATAGTTTCACGACTACCATTAGCTGTCCTTGAAACTGGTTTTTCACACAACCTGAACATGTGCATAAGTACTTTTCATCGCATGTTTTAAAATAAAAAAAAGTGTAGCCTTCTTGTAACTGCACGAAACATGCCCGCCTGGTGAACGCTGCTACCTCAGATCTGCTTTAGGGGGTTCCAGGAAGCTGCGAAGCTTTTGTACCATGGTGCCATTGCGTTCATTGGTTTGTTTAGTTTTTCAAGCCACGCAGGTTCCTAGCACTAACACTAGACTCCGGGGTTTAGAACAAAGGAGTTGAGCGGCGTAGAGAATAATGTCACGGACTATGCTTCGCAGTTGATATTATTATGAACTAAATTGAACTACTGTTTAGAACCTATCTAACGCCAGTTTTCGCGTTGTGCACAAGCCGTCGTGCAGAGTATTCGAAGCCTTAGGACTGAACCAAGTCCACGTGCAGTCGAAAGCATTGTTCGACGCGCACTCAGTGCATGATTAAATGTAACATATTGCAGTCACGTTAAGTGGAGGGACCATTCCTTCGACTAATGAATCACTTTACTCGTGTTCAGTAACCCGGCGTTTCAGGCAGGATAAACCGTGAATGACTCGCATCCAAATTTTTCACGATTGAACTTGATACTTTGTGCGAGGCAAACTGATAGGCTACAGATGACGCCCTGCCGAAAGGGACATGAAATCACGAGGTGCGCACTATTCAAGGTTTTCCACAGAAAACGTCAGGGATTGGAACTGTCGTATAAAAACTTTAGCGAGACAGTTTCGTTATTTCGAGCGTTAATTAGGTGCAAGATACAACTCAGAGGGAGATAATCCACCCTAAAGATTTTGGGTGAACATTATTAGATGCCAGACATAGCTGAAAGTTGACAACTAAAAATGTCTATCGCAAAGCACAAGAGCCTAAGTGGCAACAAAAATAAAGGGGGTTTTAACGAAACTGTTCGAATTTAACTTCACAAAATACCAACATTCTAACTCTCCGAACGTGCAGGAAAACGTTGGCGAGACTATGAACGAATATTACATTCACAAACCAGCGGATCAAAACGGATTCAACTTACCACGCCGCAGACACCGAACCTCACAGGTACACCGGCGTCGAAGAAAGAGACGGCGGAATGCGGAATCATGGGAATGTTCGACTTCGAACCTAAGGCTTGGCCTGTGCATAGCAAAAGAGGGTGGCGCTAGTATCCGCACAAAACAAGTAGGTCGCCTTAAAAGAAGTAATTATATACGCCGACAAATATTCAATAAAAAATAAATCAAAAATATTAAACGTAACAGAAGCAACAAAATAACTTCTAATTGATCACAGAAAGTAATTTTTATTGTATCTATCTATTTAAAAAGAGCTATGAAACTTGTGAGAAAATACCTGCGTCGGTGGTATAGTGGTTAGCATAGCTGCCTTCCAAGCAGTTGACCCGGGTTCGATTCCCGGCCGACGCATATTTTTTTACTCTGTCTATTTTGATGGAAAGATTAATTAAAACAGCATTCTCATTTTTTCTAATACTGTAGACATATTGTTTTTCTAACTTCGATGTCGAGAAAAAGCGAAGTTGAAAATAGCAAGTGGGCCGTTATTCATGCGCGCTCTCGAAGTGAAAAGCTCTGTTCAAGGCAAAGAAGAGACGAGAAGGAAGCGGCGTCAGTGATTTCCTCTACACACCCCCTAAGAAAGGGGGGGGGGAGTGTACACCCCCTTGTTTTTCTGAAGCCCCCCTTAATTTGCAATGGCTCCTCTATTCTCAATGCCCCCCCCCCCCTTATTTCGAGCATTGTAAATGATCACTGCACGGTAATAAAATGAGGGAGAGGAGAAGATGAGAGAGGTCGTCGGGGGGTCACGCTCTGATTGGAAAGATGGAGGCCATGGGTAGACTCGGAGAGGCTAGCTGCCTTTGCGTCTACCCACAATCAGAGCTCGGTGCCCTGACATCCCTACACTCTTTCATCTCCACCTTTCCCTCAGTTTCTCGCCTTTCCTTCACTATTTTTTTTTTATTCGCGAATAAAAATCAATTGTGCGCTAATTGTTCCAGAATAATCCTCGCCCCCCCCCCTCTTGTTAAAAGGCTACAATCAGCGAGAACGTTTATAAACTCCTTTCCCGATAATCAGTCGTTCATGAACGTGATGGGCGTTATTGAGCCACCCTGTAGTGTCTCGATGCTTCGATGTCTGTCTGAGGGGTCTGGTATTATTTATTTTAAGATTAAAAAAAAAAAGACATAAAGAGAAATTTTGCCGGGAACTAGTCATTAGTTGACGATTCTACTCATAGATGGAACCACAATCCTTAACTGCATTATGGCTAATTTCTGAGAGCACGTCAGTTTCAGGTTTCAATTTTCACCGAATGACATCGATAACAAGAAAATGGCAAATACTTATAACCTCTTCCACGACAAAACGATAATTCAGAAGGAGAAATACCTGAAGACGCCTTACCATCTGGCTCAGAGACAAGATCACCCGTTCAAAGTTGAAATGCTCTGTCACTTGTCGTAGTGTTGTTCGCACTGCGCAAGAAGACTGGAGCCTGTTCCTGTTGCCATCCTCGCTATTTCCTGCATTATATTCTACCCATGTTCATTCTTCAACTCGTGTACCCCTTCGTCCACAGTCAGGGCCCCCGGAACCCGCCGTGACCCGCCGACTCGACGCACTCCCGCCTGTGACGCCACTGCCCCCCCATGCCCCAAGATAGAACTAAATAAATATTTTGGCCATAGATACATCAAACCTGAAGGTGCTGTAGACACCAGTGTAATATTTCGTTTTTGTTTTAAATTACTACAATCAGACTTTCTTGAAAGAACTCTTTTCAGACCATTGGATACCAAAGAGTCAGAGAATCAAACAGTAAAATGATATCGGTCTATTGCAGGGGCGTAGCCAGTGGGGAGGCCTATGGGGTTTATGAGACCCTATAATATACAACTGCATTTTGACCCCCTCCTTCCCCTCCCCCTCTAAACCCCTGGTCATGAAGGACATCTCAGCCACCTCAGCCCACCCCCCCCCCCCCCCCCAAAACAAAAAAATAATAATAATCCTGGCTACGCCACTGGTCTGTTGCGCAGGTGCGCTTTTTTTCCCTATTTCGTGTACCGCTGAGTTTTTTGTTTTTTGTTGTTGTTTTTTGGTTGTGTGAGGAAAAGGGGGTGGGGAAATTAGCTAAAAAGACGCGCAAACAAAACAAAAAGAAAACGCAGGATCACGGTGCACTTGCTGCGTGTGATTGGTTTAGCCGGTGACAGCAAACGCACAGAGACAACGAGAGCGCCATGACGATGCACTATTGGCGCTGCTTGATTGTCTTCCTCGGATCGTCGGCTGCGGTCGAACTGAGAGTGAAACAAAGCACACGGAGAGCAAGTTCGTCTGTTTCTATTGTGACGTCAGAACACCATGCTTTGATTGGCTGTGATTGGTGATAGCGGGTAGACCTCAAGGCAGCTTACTATGAGGTCTACCCAATATCCTTCCAATCGGAACCAATCAAGTGCTTCGCGTTCTGACGTCACTGCAACCGTTGCGCAAGAACCAGACGAACTTGCGCACCGCATAGTCTGTGCGCTGTTGAGCCCATGGTCCCGCTGAAGCAATATATAATCTGCGAAGAGGGTTCTGAGGAATCTATTGAAAGGGTTCAGGCTTCAGTGGATGGCGAGCACCAAGCCCCCCGTTCGGCCGCCTAGCGTAGAACTAGCTGTGTCAAACTGACTGCCTCACGAGCTGCCATTTTTGTTTTTTTGTCTATTGGGCTGTGAAGATGTTTCCGAGCACGCGCAGCAACTCTCTTCTGCGGAATAACAGACGCCACGTATACGTCCACGGCAGTGTGACTAGCGGTGCCATACTGTGACTGGTTCCGTTCACTCCAGGCTGTCGTGGTGATGGAAGTTATGCGCTCGTTGGGCGAATCAGCCGTCAGTCTCGTGCCACGCGATTACACTCTGTGCACACTCGCGCGCACAGAGCGATGTCAGGTCAGTAATGCTGGATTCTTCTACGTCACCTACCGGAGGTCAAGGCAGGGCGCTGATTGGACACGAGCCCCAGCTGAACGCTGACGCAGAACTCGCGTCCAATCAGCGCTCTGCTCTGGCCTCCGATGGGTGACGTAGAAAATCTGCCACATACGGCCTTGACATCTGGCTTGCTTCGGGCGATAAAAGGCGGACGATGGTTTGGCCTGGCGACTACTAGTTTCCACTGGAAGCGCTGGACGAATTTGAATTTTATAAACAAGTACCGCCAAGCTGGTGCATGCTGGGACGCACATGAGCCAAAAATGGCGGCGTGTCGCCGCCAAACTACTGGGCAACGTTACTAAAACCCTCAGTTAGGGAACTCGCCCTGGAAACGTGGAGCCGTTGGCGTCCACCGAGACCGAGCGAAATACAATAACAGCGCTACCCTTTAGCGACGAGTTGAAACATGAAAGTTGTTTTACATAGCAACTGCGAGATGGTACTGCGAGATAACGCCACCGGCCCTTGCCCGACTCGGCGTGCTCGACGTGCAGCCGTGCAGTTCCCGGAGTGGACGCTACGGGAGAAAATGGCGGCGTTCCGATCGCCCGGCTCGGTTCTTTGAGTACGGATCGGAGCCACTTTTTTAAAGCAGGCTCTATGGCGGTTCCCCATCCGAGGGATTCTAGTAACGTTGCTACTGGGTGTATCAAGGAGTGGCCAGGCTTTTTAGATCGACCGCAAAATTCGGTTTCTTAACCTATCGCGCTACGACTTTGTACAGCGTTGCCCACAGGTGGTGCTTTTTTTCTTTTGTAAAAATTTGCAAAGAGCGAGTTTACTTGAGGAAAAGAGTAAAGAAAGGAAAAGGCTTAGCTCCTATGGAAATGCGGCGAAGCCAAAGGTCTTCAAACAATACGGCGCCGTTTCGCACGGGAGACAAGAGATGGCGCAAGCGGTCGCGATGCAAACTGCGCCAACGAACAAGCATACGGCGCCGAGAGCCAGCGTCTTTAGCAGACGATCTTTTCGACTCAAAAGCGGCGCGAGCTTTAGGAATACCCAAAACTACGAGTAACGAAGCACTGAACCGCCTAGGAATACACAACAGCATGTTGAGGAAATAATTCAGGCACAGAAGCAAGCTCAAAACAACAGACTAGCATGGACCAAAACCGGAAGGGATATTCTAAAAGAACTAGGATCATAACAGCTAAAGATGATCAATGCGAGAAAGAGACGCTGCCGAAAAGTGCATATGAGAGAATCAAGATACTACCAATCCCAAAGAACATGGACCCGAATCATGACGAGGAAAGAAGAAAAGCTAGAGCCAGAGCTCTGCTAAAGACCTACGGTAAAAGAAAAGACGTACTCTTTGTAGATGCTGCTTGTTACGACAATAAAAAGCTCGGACACAAAGTAGCAGTAGCAATAGATACAGAAGGCAACGCTATAAGTGCCATTAGTGTTAGAAACGCCTCGATAGAAGAAGCAGAGGAGATGGGCATCGCCATAGCAGCGAACTGCAAAAACTGCAGGCACATCTTCTGCGACTCTAAAACGGCTATCAGCAACTATATCAAAAACTGCGTACACAAAAGAACGACTAAAATCCTTAGGAAAAGAAGCGAAAACTCAGAACAAATAACCATACATTGGTTCCCAGCACACATTGATCTAAGCGAGGACGAAGACCTGCCTAACCTTAGCCGAGGAAACTTAAGCCGCGGAATAAGTCAGGCGCGAAGAGGTAGAAGAAAGCGAAACTCCACAAACTTTTCAAGAAATTACTAGAGGCTTCAAATTAAACAGGAGAGTCTACGCTCCACCACATAAAAATCTCAGTAGAAGAGAAGGCGTTTTACTCAGAATGTTACAGACTAAAACAATCCCAACACCCAAAATGATGAACATCATTAGACCAGAGTTTCAAAAAGAACCTATATGCAACGTATGCAAAGAGAAAGTAGGAACTTTCAAACATATAATGTTCGAATGTATAAAATCCAGGAAAAAATATCCGCTGACCACTGAGGGGAGATGCTGGCTGCCTTGGCCCAACCTGACCAGCGAGCCCAAAAGTGGGCCATCCAGTATGCGGCTGACACCCTTGCCGAGCAAGGCCTGGACGGGTCAGCCGCACATGCACTGAATAAGTGCAACAACTGGTGTTCAATAAAGTTTTTCTTCCTTCCTTCCTTCTGATACCAGTTGCCAATGCATTATTTTATCATCGTTACTGATAAAACACATTGAATGGACACATATATCGATTAGAAAAATGGTTTGTTGGGATATGTTGACTGTTCTTTTCGGGGTACCGATGTCGTCTGCTTTGCAGTTCCTTGTTGTTACCGCGCCTGTTTTTGTTTCTGCGACTGTCGCCGCCTGCGGAACGCGCTCCGGTTTTGAGTCGAAAAGATCGTCTGCTAAAGACGCCGGCTCTCGGCGCCGTATGCTCGTTCGTTGGCGCAGTTGGCATCGCGACCGCTTGCGCCATCTCTTGTCTCCCGTGCGAAACGGCGCCGTATTGTTTAAAGACCTTTGGCTTTGCCGCATTTCCATAGAGCTGAGCCTTTTTTCTTTCTTTTACCTTCTTCTTCAGGTAAGTTCGCTCTTTGCAAATGTTACAAAAAAAAAAATGCACCATCTTTGGGCAACGCTGCACAAAGCCGTAGCGCGAGAGGTTAAGAAACCGAATTTTGCGGTCGATTTAAAGAACCTGGCCACTCCGATACACCCAGTAGTTTGGCGCGGCGGCGCGGCGCCGGTGTCTACAAAAAAAACCAATAAAAGTGCTCGCAAACGACGGCGCGTCACCGGCAGTCACAGCAGACCAATAGGAGCGTGCGCGTGTGGATGTGGGATGCGCCATGGGCCAGGAGCGCCCGCAGCGCGATCAAACGATGGTGGTGCTTGGATAATAACCAGTTCTGACGAATCGTACTTACCTGCAAAGTTAGGGCGAGAATTGTACGAAACCTATGGAAGCACTTACTATCAAGTTCACAACTGCTTTCCCCCTTCTATCACCGGAACGGACGTCAACGTTTCAAAGCTATTTTGAAAATAAAGGTATGTAAGTGGCGCTAGGCAATTCCCCTTTTAGCGAAGCGTCTTCCGAGTCCCGTGGATGCCATCTTCATCTTTCCTGCGTTGGGAGCTTCGTTCGAGGAGACTTGGGCCAGAGTCCCACGTGCAGATGAAAACACAACGCAAAGTGTCAACAACTCGTGCAAGAGCAAACCTGGGGCTATGTGCCCCAGGTTTGTACCCGCACGAGGGGAGATGCCGTCACCCGTTGTGCAGGCAAGTGATATCACCATTCATAAATCACGGAGGCGCGTATGAAAACGTGGTGTACTCATTATCCAAGTGGCCATCTACATGGGTACAGGTCTGTGCTGTACCCCATCGATCTCTGTGGCATATCAGACGAAGTTGGTAAATTGTGTGCCGCCAAGGTCGACAACGGCTTGCTCGCGGTAGCTCTGTATCTCTCGCGTACGGCACGCGCCAAATATTTTGTGCAAGACAAAGAAGAACTTCATACCAGTTAGGCAGGAAAACATTTAATTGGGCCCGAGGGGCGTGCACTCGCTGTTCTGCTGTCAGTGGCGTACCAACTTGTTTTTGAGTGGGGGGGCAAGCAACCAGACCCCCCCCCCCCCCCCAGTGCCGGGGGCGGTGCCCTCGGCATTCCTTGGGCCCCGCCGGCCAGCGTGTTGCCCTGCACAGTGGCGACTGTTTCAGGGGGGGGGCAAACACATGCCTGCCCCCCCCCCACTCTGAGAAACTAGGGGGGCAGGCGCCCCTCGTGTGCACCCCCCCCCCCCCCGGGTGGTACGCCCCTCTGGTACGCCCATGTCTGCTGTGCCATCTGGGGGAGCACACTGAAGACTAATGCTAGAGGAAATAAAAAACGCCGAGCAGTCTTCGACAGAGCCGACAGCAAGTAGGATGACATCGAGAGTATCACGTGTTTCGTCAAAGTGTTGACTCCAAGGCTGTCTCGTTCTCCCTGCCTTGCTCCTGCTGTCCTGCTTTTTTGCACCGGCAGAACTTAGACAGAGTGGAGCTTCCAGATGGGAGAACTACATTTCCTCTCCGGGCAAGCGGTGAGCGAAAATATCACAATCTTTCTCAGATTGTTTAGTACGGTATATTGGAAAATCGAAATACCTCGAGAGAGGAGGAGGAGGAGGAGGAGAAGGGTAGAAGCAACACCTCCTAGAAGACAAGGCCGTAGCGCTCTTCTCGTGACGTCGCGAAGGAAGGCCATCGGGGGCGCGCGGCGAAGCGAAGGCAACGCGCGTGGATCGACCGTCGTAACGCGCTTTTAGTCACATACGCGTGTCTTATTAGCTAAAATGAAAGCTGCACATAGCAACGGGTCTCGAAAATATTTTATTACACGGGCAAAATATTACACCGCTAAATAATCGGGATGAAATGGTACGGGGTAGGCGTATAAGAGAAAACATTGAGCCACGCAATAATTGCTGTAGGAATGCATATTTTACACAGAAATACTTCGACAAAATGGCGAGACACGCAGTGATTGGACACAGCAAAACAAATCACAGTTAAAAATCAGGTAGACGTAGTCAACGCGGACACGGCTAGACAAGTGTCACTTACGATCATGTAAGCGATGTTATCGCGTGCAGTCACTGAATTCTTGCATCATACCCCGGCCACACGGCAAAAGTAATGTAATTTCGATCGAATGACATTATGGGGTCGACAAATCAGCTTGCGACGCTCATATAATCACTCAAGACCTCGATCTGATTAAGTCCCATATCATTTAATGAAAATATATTAACTTTTCCGTGTGGCAGGGGTACTAAACTTACTATTTACAGTCAACTAATTTACTTCTCCCTATGGGCTCGAGCTGCCTTAGAACAAAATATCTGATTTTGTATACAATAATACTATTACCTTAAATACAGTTAAGATTCTAGTATAAAAGCGGTAAAGGCAATAAAATAACATTAGTATAAATAAACACATAAGCACAAACAACGCACTTTGTATAATCACACAAACTTGTTATTCACCTTCCAGTGAAAACTAGAATATTACCACGCATATTTACAAATGTCGACGCAACCGCACACGGATAACGACGAACAAGATGCCATTCTGTCACGAAAAACAAAAACGAAAAAACAACCCGACTGCAGCACTTTACTCGCGTCCCACATGACCAAGAAAGCCCGTAAATAAGTTGTTACTCACCTGTCGATCGTATCCACACGTCCCGCAATAGCCGTGGCGAAAACATTTGAACACGAACTTTAGGTCTCTCTCTGTCGAAAGAGAGGTCTATCGATAATCGACCAGTGTCATCGTTGGCTGGTTGCCACATATGTCACTCAAACCGTAGCAGGACTTGTTCCGCGAATCCACGTAAATGCCGTAGTATCAAGCGAACACAAAAAAAAACTACCCGAGACTGCGGTGACGATCAAGAAACCACAGGAAGGATCAAAAGAACCACACACACACACACACACAAGAGCAGCGAGCGGCAGCAGTGTGGGAGGCTTAACCAGCTTAACGTCGTCGACCCATCTCTTGCTCGCGTGCGCTCCCTGCAGCGATGACTGGATTTTTTTCGGTTCCCTTCCCTTCTCAAAGTCTCAGGGTTCCTTTTTAGACAGTCAGCAGCTCACACACAACGTAAATTTACCAGAATCGGAGCCCGTACGAGGGAAGAAAACGTCGCAGCGGACCGGTTCATTCGAAAAGTGTGGGGATCTGCGGGATTGCACGTAGTCCCGCGGTTACGGGGATAATCATAAATAAAAAATTAGTACTTTCAACCTTGATAGCGCGTTGTATATTATGTTTATATTATATATATAATAAATTGTACAATACTGCGCTTTTAAAACATATATTAATGTCAGATAAACGCTCACGAACACCCCGCGCCGCTCGACAAGAAACGTTTTTTTCACGTCGATGCGGTCGATGCCACAAAATTTTTCTCACGTAGTTGCGCTATGGACTTCCTTCCTCCGCCATTGTGACGTAACCACTCGGAGCGCTCTGGCCTTCTCTTCTGGGAGTGTGTTGGTAGAAGGGAAGGAGAACGGGGGGAGGAGAGGGTACGGATGAGAAGGAGGGGCATACCCTTCCCTCCGTACCCTCCTCCTCCTCCTCAAGAGCTTCGCTCTAATTCGGCGGTGCAGGGAGTTGTAAACATCTTTTTATTTTTTTTTTCTATTGTCTTTTATATATTACTGTTTGGGGCCGGGGCCTAGAACGTCTGGGAAGGTGAGGAGATGCACGGCTCTGTCCCGGGGCCGGAGCCCCTAAGACCTGAGCGGGACTGACTTCCTGCGGGTCCCGATCCCTTTGTTCGGGGCTGGAGCCACAAACAAAGCCCACAGGGGCTGCGTACGCGTGCTCCGACGCGCGGGTTTGCAGCCGCGCCTTCTCGGGTGAGGAAATAATCAGTTTAGGCTGAATATTACAATCTAAGGACGTAATCCATTTCCGATGGGCCTAATTCAAAATCCGGAGCGAAACTCGAAAGTGGAACCGAAACTCGAAAGAGATGTTCGCCAAAAATACCCCTCCGATCAACCAATTCAGCTGGAGGGCAAGATGGCGTCCTCCGACGAGGATCGAGCCTCTGTGTCTTCTCAAAGGTTGGAGTTTCCGAACCCAAACTCAGGAGGGATAGCTCGTAAATTTCCCGATTGAGTACTACCGCGCGGTATTACATTTCGATCAAGGACTTCCGTTGGCGAGTAGGACGCCGTCCTCGAGCGAGAATGGACCCTCTCCGACGCGTCAGGATATCCACCGCTTTAGTTCCGCCACCCTGTCAGCTGAGCGTGGGCCGCCTTCGACGTGGATCGCGCAGGTTGGCTCCCAGCGTGCCCTGCGGTGAAAGCGGACCGACGACGGTGCCGCTCGTGTCGGAGCGTCAGCGCTGTTTGTTCTTCGGCGGCCGGCAAGCGTTCCGGTGGCCGCCGACCCGCTCGCGCTCGGTCTTGTTCACAGGGGAAACGGGAAGCCGCTAATGAGAGCCCATTTCCCGAGCGGCAAGGTCCCGAGCGGCAGGCTGCGGGTCGCTCGACCGTTGCAACGCCCGACGCTCTCTCCTGCTGATGACTCAAACGGTCACCGGGAGGCAGCACCGCGGCTCCCCGCGCTGTCACCACCGTCGCCCGCCATTACCACCGAAAGGCTGATTTCCGCGGTCACACTGGTAATACATCACACAAAAGGCAGCCTGCAGTCACTGTCTGCGGAGTTTTTCTTGCTTGCATACATGACGGACATTGGTCATATAGAAACGGTCTGCAGGCATGCTCGAAGCAAACGTGCTTCGAGATGCAAACATGCTAGATGGCTGTCCGTCGGTCGGATCCTCTTGAACTGTCGTCGTGTAAACTGTCGTTTTGTGTTTGTTTTTTCCTTTCCATACAGTGTATGTGGCAGGCCGGCTAGCAGGCGAACATGCGTAAAGGTTGTAACGTTTCTGCTTAGCCACGCTCGCTGCCATGTACACACAATATCACTTGTGCAAATAAATTACATTATGCCGCATGGCATTACATTACGCATGCAGCGAACACCGTGACTTTTGTATTATGTGTGCGCAGTGTAACGGCGGCTGGTTCACAGGCTTTCTATTCTTACAGGTCGGTTCACACACTTGCCATTGTGTACGACCGGCTGTGCTGCTGCGCAGTCGGTCGTAAGTTGTCACAAGAGGCTTAAAAACCCGTTGAATCGCACTCGGGACGGTAGTCAGACGCAAGTGTGTGAAGTCGAACAGGCCGGCGGGTTCACAGGTTACGTTTGTGTGTGATCAACTGCGTTGCGACTGCCTGTGACCGCATACAATGATAGCAGAGAACGCAGGCGCCATCTACCGGGGAGCCATGGAACGCTTCTGATCTGCGTTTCTTTTACGCATCATTCTTTCACTCTGGGCTTGAAGTAATGCTGACAGTGTTCGAAGCGACCATTTCTCGTTGGCAGTATACGTATATTTAATCTGGCAAAATCTGTAAAAACTTCAATCTACAGTGTTTTTTTTTCTTTTTTAAATTAAAAATAAATTACGCATCGCCAAACGCTCATTCTAAAAATCGGCATTAAAAAAAAAGGAACTATGCCGAGCATTTGTTTCAAGCTTCCAAAGCATTCATTTGACACCGTGAAACTGCTTGTAATCAGTTAACAAAGTCTACAGTCCAAACAATGAACCCCTGCCTTCCCGTGACGTTACATTTTTTTTTTTGCCAGTAGATATTTTGTTTTGAGAAACATGGTGAGGACTACAAATTGTAAATTCAATAACTTCACAAAAAAAAATATTTCTGCTTAATATTTGGGTTATCTATTTCAGCGATGTTTGTTACTGTGTTTAGCAAATTTACAGCCAAATCTGGGACTATGAAGAAAACGCCGGAGTACTCGAAATGAATCTGAATTCCTTATCTGATAAAACGAGTGACGACGCACTGATGCAGCGTCATTCCGATTTATCCTGATTTCAACGTCTCAAAAATTTCCCCTTCTGTTTTGGTGTTTTACTTGCCCGGAATCTCTGTTTTATCTAGTACACTGTGCAGGATCACACGGATACCTATCGCAGTGGATGGCCAAGTTCCTCGAAGAACGACCGCTTTACAGAAAGCTGATGCTCTCGCGCCCTTTCATTGATGAACTCTGCCTGTCTGCCCTATGTATGTACGATCGCCCACGTATCGTTGGTACTTTCGTAGACTACTGAGTGTGTAAGCATTCTACGATAGTTGTTTTCACATTTGTTGTGCACATGCTCTCCTTGCCCGTATTCTTGTTTACCTTTGGGCATTAGCTGGATAGCTGCAATGGTGCTGTGAAGACCATGGAGACGGCGAAGTGGCCGGCAATCTTCTTGAGATTGTGGAACAATCTATAAATATGAAACATCACCGCACCCTTTTTCTTTAGACATTTAATTCATCATTGTATTTTTTTTCTTCTAATTTTGACACGAGGTCTGGATACCTGGATACCAAATACATGCAGAGGCAGAGGGAAGAATTCGGGAGAGAGAGAAGAGTAGAGGGAAAGGGAGCGCCGACGGCCTCGAAACCGGTTGCTTACGAAGGTCACTCGGCCAAACAGGAAAGGTACTGCAAATTTGACTCCTGGCATAAGAACCCCATCTCGTCTTCCGTTCCCCAACTCGGATGCGGCTCACGACCGACAGGCGAGGAGGTTGTTTCGCCTCGTCGTTTCCCGATTTCGGGAATGGGATTCGTCCGGTGGCTGCGAAAGAGATCACAGGAAGTGTTTCGGTGACCTCTTCGATGCTTCGCCGATCTTGGTTCTCCAGAACCCTGCGTCTGGCAGGTAAGGACCCTTTCTTACCTTCCCGGCGCGGGGAAGGCGAGAGGGGGGGGGGGGCATTTTGGATGGGGACATAGTAGTTTATTTGGAGAGTGGTTTTAATAAATGCTCTTGGACTTTGTCCTTACTGTGGTACGTGTGCTCTTCTCTTCCGCTATAATCGAGAGCGGGGGTGAGGGGGGGCTGCGGTGGCTTAAATGTCCATGACTAGGGGTGCAGGGGGGGGGGGCGCAAAATACAGGGGTATATTAAAGGGTCGGCTGGGTTTCGGGAAGGGGGGGGGGGCTGAAGCTCCACAAGCCTCTCCTGGCTACACCACTGCTGGGAACCGCGCTACTAGGTTTGACGTCATCTTTGAAATCGCCGTCGCTATTGAGATGACCCTTTGGTTACTCTATCGGCACCTCTGTTAATAGCTACAACCCCAGAAGTGTCAGTTATGTTACCGCGTTCATTGCTCGTGAGTGTACTGTACGTGCCAGTAATTGGTCTACAGCTAGAGTGACTAACTTTTTTATGTGCTTCATTTTTTTATTTTTTAACTGGTCATTGGTTCAAGTGTACAGATTTTTAAAACTTTTTATTATGCCTGTCGTGTTTTTTTTTGGATGCGAAGGTCGGTTTATTGGACTGCTAATTTACTAGTAGTACGTTTGACCCTGGTGAACTGAGCAGTGAGGCCAACTGTTTTATTTCTTTACATAACTTCTGAATTAAGAATTAGCCAATATATGGGCGCGCTTTTAGGTACATATGCTTGTGCCACAAAACGGGTTTTGCATGTCACAGTAGATATATAGGTGTGAACTTACAGCATAATATTGTAATTGAATAAACAGTTGAGAGACCATGTCGTCGCAAGAGCAGGGCCAGGCAATCGATCGATTAACCTTCTGGCTATTTGATTAATTTCTTTAAACATGATCAATCTTTCAATCTAGACCGGTGAAGTTCTGAGCTAAGTCGGGAGGACAAAACGACATTAAAAGGGTCTTGTTTCTTACTTGCTGATTTGTTTATCTTAGGAGGTAGCACTCTTTTTTTAGATTTAATGCCTGGAGAGCAACTGATGCAATTAATCGATTAATTAACCAATTAAAGGGCGACAAATAATGCAGCTATATTTTACTTGAATATTCATTATCGACAAGCGTAAGAGAGAACAGGCGGTGACTCAAGATTAGAGGCTAAATGAATCGCTAAAAGTACAGCGGTATGGGGTGGCCTAGTGGAAACTGGTAGAGAGTGATGTGGCCTCTGAAACCCTGCAGCGGAATTCAGCCCCCCCCCCCCCCCCCCGCTGCATACTTACATATTTCCTTGCATGTAATATTGACTCGAAAATTTTCAAAATGTGGCAAAATGCTTGCATCACGTAAAAGAATTGGGATATGAGAAACAAATGGGAATAAACCGTAAATGTGGCTTGCCCACTGTAGATTTTTTTTTCGATATGTTTATTGTTTTTACGAACACGCCTGCTGAAAATGGCTACCGAAAATGGTACTGCCGGTGGTTAAGATCTGAGGCCGAAATTGAAATAGCCAGTGGTTAAGGCTGGGAGCCAATATTGAGAGAGCCAGTGATTAAAGGGGCAGTGCAATGATTTTAACGTTAAAATAATTTGCACTTTGTATTTTTTATATAGTTTATCTAAAGGCACAAGTGAGAAAAACCGCGACACCTTACCCAGAAAAACAGACAGATATTCCGCTACGTAATCTCAAAGTAAAGAACGCATTATTGCCGATCTGTAGCCGCGTGTGGTGGTTACGGGGAACAAGGTGGCGCGTCAAGGGGGGACGCGCGGAAGTCAAGAAAAACCTTTCCCCCTCCACTGGTCCACTCGAGTTCAGCCCCGTGGCCAACCGTCTTTCGTGCCGATAGCTCGCCGTGACCTCCGGCAATGCTCGACAATCGTGGAGGAAGCGGCTGGGGGCTCTGAAGACAGAGCCCAACGGGAAACCAGGGGTCCCCCGGGGACGTAACTCGAAAGATAGCGTAAGAGTTGAGTGGTACTTTAACCTTCGATTTCTTTTTTTTTACATAAAAATTAGCGCTCACAGCAAAAAATTGTTACCTGTTGTTCTAAGTTTCATAGGCGACACAGATTAATTCCTGCAGTTAATTGGCCAGAAGTCCGAGCAACAAACTATATATGATCCAATGATGGCTAACGTATTGGTTGAAAAGTGGCCCAACGTCGGCTTAAATGTTGGTTAAGGGTCCAATGTTGGTTTATATATTATTTAAATCGTGGTCAAACGTTGGCTTTAGTGAATGATCCAACATTAAATTGGATTGCACTTTCGCGAAATCCAATGTTAAGCCAATATTAGACATTCAAAAAAAAAAAAAAAGCGCGAAGTCGACGACGAGGTATGCAGACGACATTGGGGGTACTCGTATCTGAAAGTCGTGAGACAATCATCAGGAACTGATTAGGATTTGCAGCAAGGAAAAGGACAATTTAGGACTAAAATTTAGTAGGGACAAGTCGAATATAATAGTTTTCAACGACGAGAAAGGGGAACCCCTGAAGATACAGGACACATTGATAGAACACGTAGAAAAGTACAAATATCTGGGAGCATGGTTAAGTGAAGGAAGACTGTATCTAAAAGACCATGAAGATATTGTAATAAAGAAGGGGAAACGAGATTCAGCTATCATGAAACACAGGGCACCATGGAACTATAATAGATATGAAGTCGTTAGGGGTGTTTGGAAGGGAGTCATGGTGCCAGGACTGTCATTTGGGAATGCGGTATTGTGTATGAGGTCAGAAATTCAGGCAGTTTTAGAGATACAGCAAAGGAGTGTGGGTAGGTTGGCATTGGGGGCAAATGGGAATACACCAAGTGAGGGAGTACAGGGGGATATAGGTTGGGCATCTTTCGAGAGTAGAGAAGCGATCAGTAAAGTAAAATTTGAACAAAGACTAGCTGAAATTGAGGATACACGGTGGGTAGCGAAAGTGTACAAGTATCTATATATGACAAGTCTAAACACTAAGTGGACAAACCGAACCCGCAAGCTAAGATTTAAATGCATTCAACGAGATGGAGCCGATCAGAGCATATCAGTAGAAAAGGAAGTAAAGGAAACAGAGAGGAAATTGTGGGAAGAGAGAGATGCAGGGGAAATCAGCTTTAACAATATACAGGGCACAAAATCAAGAAATAAAGAAGGAGCAGTTGTATGATAATTCATTGGGAAGCTCATTACTGTTTGAAGCTAGAACGAGGGTGCTAAGAACGAAACAATATAGCGCTAAATTCCAGGAAATTCACACTCTATGCAACATATGCAACCACGAAAGGGAAACTATAAAACACGCAATTTTAAAATGCAATTTTAAATGCTCTTGAGGGGGGGGGGGAGGGGGGGGGCAGAAGCGGGCACTGGGATTTGCAGACATGGATGGACGAATGGGTAGGAAAGAATTGCGGTATCTAAGAGGAGACTGGAAGATTGGTGGAAAAGATTTAGGGAGGGGTAAAAATACAGATGAAAATAAGCAATGGAAAGACTTAAAAGAAGGGCGGGTTGTGTTAAAACAAAATTTATAAAAATTAAAAAAGACGGGATGACGAAATGTTAGTCTAGGTGGCGCAAGCTGCCGCCCGTTACAAAGGGTATAGCCATTACCATCCATCCATCCATGTAAAAGGTAGCCGACAGGACACAGGGCTGTGTTTTGTGTATGTATACCAACTAGCGCAAAATTCAACGTCAAACAATATTGCAGCCAATGTTGCCAGTGGTGGGGCGATGTTGGCCCAAAAATGGTGTGGTGTTCGGGTGACCTTTACGGCACCTACAACTTGTTCTACAGAAGAGAACGGTTTATAGTCAGCGGTTCCACTGTTAATTTTCGACATCCGTGCAGGCGTCACACCGGGACCGTGTAGTCGCTGTTGCATGACGCACATCGAAGACCCCACGTTTCCAGCCGTACTGCGCTGGCCAAATGGAACACTTCCAAATGAAACCCACCATTCAAGCCGTTTGAACGTCCGTTTCAGTTCTCGCTTCTGCAACATAAGAGTGATCCGGACAATACACCTTTTATGAAAGTGTGTTGTTCTCTTCGCTCAATATTTTCTTTTTCTTTTTCTTTTCTTTAGAAATTCCTATTTTGTCGACTTAGGAAATCGACGGCTTTACGCAAGATTCCGGTTCAATATGAGCGCCTCCGTGTAGACGTCTGGTATCGATCTCCGAGCACATCTTGAAAGTCGTCTCGAATTTTAAGATGACAGCCAGGAAGGTATTGCATTCCCCCAGTTTCCCTCTAAATGAATCACACTGAGTGCGCGGAAAACAGCTTGAAAGAAATGATCGAATGGAAACATCCCGCTACTTAAATAAGGAAACTGTCACAGAAAGGAGCGCTTTATATATATATATATATATATATATATATATATATATATATATATATATATATATATATATATAAACAACCGAATTAAATATCCTCCTCTCTCTTTCTCCCGACCGCGTCCAGGCAGATAAAAAAAAAAAAAACGAAGCAAGAGACGGAGCATTTTTGTTTCCTCCCCTATCGGCGGAGGAAAGAAACTGCATACATCGTGACGTCACAAGTTACGAAACCATCCTGCATTTTGGGGAACAGTATATATACGTCCTTGCAAGGATTTATATATATTTTTCCTTTTATTTCAAAAATGTAACGTCTAACCTATTTTTTTTTAACACCGATTTTCTTTTTAACTGTTTTGCCGAAGAAAAGTTTGTAGACATAAATGGTAGAGCGCATAGTTAAATCGAGCGATCTGAGCAACGCTCTAAAGCTGCAGTTGCATGCCCCTCGTGCATTACACCAAAACACACGGTGTTTCTCTGCAGAGATGACAGAGTTCTCCGTGGACACGCGTGAAGCACACTCGAAGCAGCGTTTGCTTCATGTACATACGTACGCTTTCAACACGCCTTCAGGCAGTTTTTTTGTATGACCAGTGTAACAGAAGCGTCATACAATAGAGAGTTTTAGGGAACAATTTTTGCACGTCCGACACGGTACACGATCAGCCTTCCGGTGAGAACTGCGCATGCGCTACCGCAGAAGACTCGCGCATGCGCAGCGCAGATCGCGATTTAGTCGAGTAGTCACCTCCTTTCCACTTGTTTTCTCTCTGAGGCATTTCGGGCGCGTGGAGGAGAGGTGGATCAGCGATTCGCCTTCACGTTGAGGTGGAAAGAGCGAATGACCAAATGTCCATCTCGTTGAGCGAATGACCATTCCGTGACGTCATGGACCTTGCGAGCAGAACTTCAAATGAATCCCTCGCCGTCAATATTGCTAAAAATATCTATATTTATTTTTCGCGTAAATTTCCTTTTGACATTTGTGTCCCAAGTAGATTGCTTAAAAAACATTTTTTTTCTTTTCAGGTTCGCTTTAACGTTAAAGCAGGGAAAACACTTTTACTGTCCTATATCGCCCACTATAGAGCAAATTTTGAAAACTTTGTTTATTTTAGCAGTTTTTTTAGAATTTTCGTTTGTTAATAAGTATAATTTAATTCTTGCGGGCGACTTGAACGTTAATATACTTTAAGCTTCGGCTAAAAATGTCACTATTGACAACTACACAATAAACTCCGTCGGATTTCGCAACGTTATCACGTCCCCTTCTAGAGTAACTTTATCAACATCAAATGGCATCGATTTTTTTGTTACCAATGTTAATACAAATGTTAACGTAGTTGGAACAGTAAGTGGTGACGTCAGCGATCACAATCCAATATTTTTATCTTTTCACGACCCCGATAGACAGAAACGTCAGATAATAAAAATGCATTCACTCTTCAGAACATTTCAAATTCTAATATTTTGCAGTTAGAAATGCTGTTATTAGCCAAAATTGGATCTTTCTTTACTCGCATCTAGATGTTGATCATGCTTAAATTTCACTTATTAAAACACTTAAAACTCTCCACAATATGCATTTTTCCAAAAGTAACAGTTACTGCATCCAAAAGAATTAGAAAGCCTTGCGTCACTCCAGTACATATTAAAATGATTTAAAAAAAAAGTCAGTTTATACAAGGCGTTTTTAAGGTCACGGGATCTAAACTAACTCGTTACATTTGGGAAATTCCGGAACGAGCTAACCTCTGAACTAAGGAAATCAAAGTCTTTGTACCACAAAGAAATTTTTAAAGACGTCAATAAGCAACGACCTGGCATTATGTGGAAAAAAGCTAACGAAGCTCTGAACCGTGGAACAGTTTCAGAACAAATATTTGACCTAGTTTTAAATGATCAAACTGCTACTGGAGCCCCTCTGGCGAAACTCTTTAATTAATATGTTATAAAAATAATACCTAAACCGCAAAGTGACGCTGTCGTTTGTTCTCAATGTGAATGACAGTTCTTCTGAAACCCTACAAACGAGCAAGAAATATTTAAGATTTTCACTTGTCTAAAGAATAGTAGGAGCTGTGGCATTGATGAATTACAAATTAAACCCATATCTGTTTCCTAGATATCATAGCACCATGCTTAGTACATATATTTAACTTGTCTTTAGCTTCTGGTAAGTTTCCTCAAAATATGAAGCTGGCTAACACATTAGTTATTTACATAGAAGGGGATAAAAATATGTTGGTCAATTATAGACCAACATCCGTTCTTCTCATTTTCTCTAAGGGACTCGAGAAAAAAAAATGTTTAAGCGCCTCAAAGACTTTTTTTTTTTACAAAACATTCTGTGCTGGCAGAAGTCCAGTTTGGCTTCCAAAAAAGCTAAATCTACAGAGTCGGCCTTGTTATTAGAAAAAAACAAATTATACTGGAAAATATTGAAAAATCGGTACAAACACTTCCTGTGTTCAGTAAACTTCAGTAAAGCCTTTGATTGCTTTAATCACATAACGTTACATGCAAATTTATATAAATACGGTGTTCGCGGCATTCCATTTTCACTATTTAAATCACATCTAAAGAACCGCCAGCAATGATGTAGTAAATATAACCAATCAAACTCAACTTATAATTTATGCAGACGATACCAGTCTTCTTTTCTCCGGAAATTATGCTGATGAAGTTATCGGAATGGCAAACTTAGTTTTAAACAAATTTTTCTTATAATCGGAAGTCAATGACCTAAAATTTATCACATTACAAACCAAGGCAGTTTTATTCAGACGTATCAATAAATTAGTTGATATAACAAATCCTCAAAAGCTCGGAACCGGATCAATTCAATTTGTGCGCAACATAAAACTCTAGGCGTATACTTTTCTGAAAACACAAGAAGCTACCATATTGAATATCTAACAAAAAAGCTTTCTCACATAGTTGGGGATGTCGCTATAAGTGCCGTAGCTTCCTACCGGATAATATTAAATGCATTTTTTAATGTCTTTTTGAATTCACATTTGAGCTATTGTCACTTGGTTTGGGGTTACACTACCAGAACAAACTTAAATAGCAATCTCCTACTTAAAAACAACAACAAAAAAACGTTATGTATTAGACATTTTTTTTTATAATTATCATAAATAATCTTTATTTAATAGATACTTACTATGTAATTCACGTATAGCGTTTTCTTGAGTGTCGCTCGCTTGTCATCACTCGCGTTTGTGGAATTTTTGTACCACATTTCTGAACTCACTGAACATAGGAGCACCACCAACACACGTTATCGGGAGAAATGGTTGGCCACTCGTAATCGTACAAACTATAATCTACTATGTCGTTATTATAACGTTCCGTCACTCTTAAATAAATGGCACCTTCAAAATAACAATTTTTGATACTTTGTAAAACAGATCTTCGTGCATATTTTGTTTAAATCCGATAACAACTTCTATCTTCTTGGAGCCCATTTGTTGATTTGTTAGTGTATCATTATTTCGTGTAACATGTAAAATAAGTAAGTTTCTTTTTCTTCTTTCAAGCTGCGTCAAGCTGCTTTTTAGTAGCTTTTTGTCTGGGGCTTTCACCAATGTATACTTAGAAAATAAAGCTTTAAATATGAATAGCTTCGCGCGCGCGGATCAGCACGTGGCAGCCATGTTCGCAGAAAACAAATATTGATGAGGTACGTGTATACGACACCTACAGCGTACAGGAGTTGGCCGAGCGCCGCAGACTAAAATACTTTAATTAAAAAAAAACGTTCGTAAAAAAGGAAAGTTGATACAGCTTTGAATGCACCACAAAAGCTAAATAATAAAATATACCTTTTTTTTTTTTAGGAAACGTTAGTTAAAAATTAATTGATACATCTTTGCATGTATCCCAAAAGCTGCGTGATGTGCGCTCGAAGTCTATCAGAAACTCGTTTGGCTATGTATTTCTGTGCTGAAACAAGAATTGTAAGCCCTAGCGACGAGACCACGAGTTCTAAAGTCACGTGACCCTGAGAGCCGTTTCGTCGAAAAACTTGTGGTCGCTGTTAACCGTATCTTCACACGCGATGCCAGGAAGATTTCTTGGGAAGGACGCATATCGATACACGACTACTTCTCAAACGGACAGTCTAAAGATCTTTGTGGTCCGAACAAACCATCGATAGGCGTTTTGTTCGCTGTAGTTTGTCCCACAGCGTGGACAGCTTACCAGGAGCTAAAAACAGGAAACCGATGACGCGCGCGTCAGCCAAAGACGAGGCGGGCTTCACTGCCTCACTGGAGAAGTTGTGTTCTCCGGGGAAGCCGAACTGCAACAAAGGCGACAGATCCGCTGGCTTGCCATACGCTCGAAACAGTCGTGCACAAAGATTGATTTGTTTACCTAGAAGTGATAACTAATATGTCGTGTTTGGCTGGTCTGTGCGGTTTAAAAACCGAGCTTCTCCTCCTCCAATAAAAACGTAGAATATTGGTCGAAATGAGAGAATGTATGACTTTTTATAATTATATAGTGGAAAGATTTCTACGAAAAAAAAACCCAAATGAACATGCAACAGGTCAAAGCCCCGCAGTGGGGCTTTTGCAGCTTTAAATATTCGATTAAGACTCGGGGAAATGTAAGAATTATATTCGTTTGAGCACATTATATATTTTAGATAATTTTCACTCAAAAAGGTTCGAATGAGGTTCATTCGTTTGAAGCACTTGATGACTACTGGATCCGTAGGAAGGCAGCTTATTGCACATCTATATCATTAATTACACAATAAATCAGTGGAAATAAGCCTTACGTGTAATATGCATGTCCTCAGAGATAAATATATTTCTACTGATGCACGCGCATAGATTTAGTGTCATTCACTTCTCTATAATATATACAGTTTTTATTCTTTCAGATTTGTTTAAAAAAGGCCATGAAAGCTATTCTTTTGCGGTTTGTGCGAGTGAGTTATACGGCCAGGGGTACATAGTATAGGGGCTAATCGTAACGATCAGCCGGCTAATTAATTAAAATGTGTTAATTAACTTTTTAATTAATGAAAATAGATATTTGGTTCCAATTAGAAACTTGCTCAGCGTCATCGAAAACCACTATATCAGTCATTTTCAGAAAGACTTAGATCGTGTGAGAAGCGTAGTAGTGTACTAAAGTTACCACTCGTGGGGCAGGTAGAAGGCTGGGGCTAGATAAGAGACGGAAAAATCGCGCGGGCGCCTTACCGCAACCGCTAACCTTGCACCTGCTCCACGAGTGGTAACTTTAGTGCACTACTACACTTCTCACACGATCGAAGTCTTTCTGAAAATCACTGATTTAGTGGTTTTCGATAACGCTCGCATAGATTTCTAGTGGAACCATATGTCTATTTTCATTATTTAAAAATGTAATTAACGTAATTTAAAATAATTAGCCGACTTATCGCAAAGTTTAGCCACCTACATAATGTTCCCCTGCCCGTATAACTCACTCGCACAAACCGCATAAGTGTAGCTTTCATTTTTTTTAAACAAATCTGTAATAATAATAAAAGACACCCATATATATATATAATATATATATCAAATATATATATATATATATATATATATATATATATCTAAACTTTTCGAATTACGAATTACAACAAAAAAAAACACGTTAGCTGGTTGCGTAATGAGTTAAAAAATTTTCTAGCAGCTCAGTAGAGACAAAATTACATCTTCTATTGACTCATTTCTTCGTCCACGATAAAGTAAAGCAACCGGCGCGTAGATCACAGAGGTTACTAGGTCAAAAGCGAAACCGAAACCAAATTTGCCGCGATTTCATCCCCGGAGGAAGCGGGGAAGAGCACCGCTCGACACGTGACATTAGCGACGCCGTCCCATTGGACGCGCTCCGCCTCTCCCACGTGACAGCCACGCACCAATGAAACGCGGCGGCGCATCCGCCGATCGTCTGCTTCGCGCGGCCGCCTAGCAGACGGCACTGCGTTCGGAAGCGAAGAGGGCCGTCTCTGGTGCGCGTTTTTCTTTTTGTGATTGTTGTGGTGGTGACGGTGGTGTGAGTGCGTGTGAGTGCGTGTGTGTCTACCCCGCCAGAAACGACGCGACAGAAAGAAAAACAAAAAAACGCAAAAAACACAACCAAAAACGGTGCAAAAAACGGGCCAGAGCAACGCCGCCACCACGGAGACATTGGAGCGCAGCTGACTACGTGACTCCGGTGGAGGATCAGTGAAGGTGGGCGCGGAATTTTCGGGGTTCCGTGCGTGTACAGGTGCCACCGGCAGCCATGTCGGATAAGAAGGGCTCGTACGAAATGAACAACTTCAAGGGAGGCGGGGACGGCGAAGAACCCGCCGGTGAGGTGTCGACAGAGCCAGCGTTGCCCGACCGCGGTCAGTGGGTCGGGAAGTTGGACTTTCTCATGTCCTGCGTGGGTTACGCCATCGGACTGGGAAACGTGTGGAGGTTTCCATACCTCTGCTACAAGAACGGGGGCGGTGAGTACTGCTAAAGATTTCGTACTACACTGACAGGGTCAGAACGGCCAGGGAATGGGCTTCGGTTGTCCCGCCTGCTTCCTACCTTCGACGACGTTTCGGCGTCTCGTGCAGGCAAAGCACGGCGGAAGGCACGGAGCGCTTGGTGAAGGCCGGGCGTTCGAAAGAGCCACACAGGCGTTCTCACATTGCAAATGACTATATAGACAGCCGACAAGAACCGGAAAACAAAATCGTTCCAAAAGAGTTATGTGCCACTCCGTCCGTTTTATTTATTTTTTATTGTATTTTTGTGTCGAGTTCATTCAAACCTTCAGTTATACAATGGGGCCTGATATTTCATATGGTCGTAGCGCAGGATTACGTAACAAATTCATAGCAAAAATAAAAAGGGAAAAAAAAGTAACAGGAGTCGTTGACGTTAGGCGTCAAAAAGGTTCTTCAGTTCGCATTTCAGTCAAGAGTCAATGACGTAATCACTTTCTCAAGCCACGTCTTTACCGCACACTCTAAGAAATCTAGGGCGTGAACTTTCCCGCAAGGCATTTTGGGAGAGCCACTCGAATCATTCTTAGTGTCTCAGCGCACACTGGCTTCTTCGGGTATAAACAGATACCTTCTACCTTGTCTTTCGCCGAGCTGGCTCCTTAGATCGACTCCCCCAAGAGCTCTCGGAAAAAGTAGCCGCTCCAGGTGTCTTGGAGTGTCCTATTGCTACTATTACTCGGGCGGAACAGAGGTTAGCAGGTGAAGAACTGTTTCAGCTTTACTGGCTGATCTTCGGCGATCGTGTTTGTTTGTTGTGCTTTAGGTAGGAAGTTTGGCAGCTGCAGAGGACCCTTTATCTCCAGGAATTAATGATCTGATGTCAAAAGGCCCCAGCACGCCGGCATCACTGCCTCTTTTAAAGTAAACCCCTAAGTATTAAAAATATAATAAAAAAAACAAAACATTTGTCAAAATGGGGTAAGGTGGAGCGCAGCAAAACAATACATCATTAATTTACCGCTTCGAATAAACAGCTTTTTTTTTTTCCCTTGTATGTGCGTAGTTCCCCGAGTAAAGACGGCGGACAGGTGCACCAAAACGTGACACGGCACAACACTTTATATTTTGCTATTAAAAAGAAAAAAAGGGACTTCCTATATAAAGGTATACTGTTTGTAGTTTTTAAATTTATTTTTAAATATCGAGTAGCTTCATTTTCATAGCCGCTACTTACACTTACAAAAATAATCACCTGAGTTTTTAGAACTTTTGTTAGGGCTATATATCACAGTTTGCAGCATAGTTGAACACACAAGTGTTCTGCTTCGTTACTCATGTTGCGTCCGCCTGTCGTGCACGCAACACAATCAACCAAACGAGGCAGCTAAACAAAATGATTTGGTGCATATTGGTCTCGAGGCCCAGATTGAAATTAGGGGAAGCGTGCTCTTGTTTACTTATGGTTCTCAATGAGGCGCGTGGGGATTCCTACCCGTCCGTCCACAATGCGAGCGCTGCCCTTGTGCCTCCCATGACTTCGGCCTCGCGCTCGTAGCATTCGTCTTGCTCCAAGTAAGGGTAAAACAAAGCGTAGTATCTGCTTTTCACCACATGAGCCGTGCCGATCGAATTTCGAGGCGAATAAACGTTTCGCGTGGGAGTTATATTTATGATAGAACAGAGCGCGCACAAAAAATAACAGGTGTCAAACCATCGGGAGACGTGCACTTGTGTGTCGCACGTGTCCTTTAGCATATATATATATATACATATATATATATATATATTTTTTTCGCGCGCGCCATGTTTTATATTTTTGAGACTTTTAGTAGACTACATTTTATGGTCACGCATTGCTAGGGAGAGCTAGTGCCGTCACTTTGAAGCGTGGATTGACGCGCGCGCCCTCTGGGCCCGCTCTCGGCAGATTACGACGTATGCCTACTTACCAACTTACCAAAACATTCTAACGAGTCAGTACCAACTGGTCCATTATTTATTCGTGATTGAGCTTGCGCGAGATCATGTCTTTTTATTTTTTTATTTTTTCGGCGAGATTTTTGGTTTGAAGCGGTTTCATTGCAGCCTATACTCAGCAGCCTTCCTATGCTTAGTGACTAGGCGTAAAGGTATACGCGGAGAGCAAGTGCCTCTGCTTCCTTTGCAGGGGTTGTGGTGATGTCAGAACGACGTGCTCTGATTGCTTGCTTTGACGTCTACCCACTATCCTTCCAGTCAGAGCCAATCAGAGCTCGGCGTTTCTTCTGACGTCACCCCTGCAAAGAAGCAGACGAACTTGCAGTCCGCAGTAGCTGCCTCTGTTTCTACGCACCCTTTGAACGCGGAACGCTGGACGCCGCGTTTGTGCATTCGAACGCATTCGAAGTGGGATTAGAAACAAAGCCTAATCATTCGAATCAGACCTCGAGCGGCAGCAACGCCCGCATTCTATTCTCACAACTCTCGTTTTCCTCCTCTAATAAATGCGAGATTCTCCCCGGCGTTCCCCCTGCAGCTAACGCGGACAATTCACGCCCTGACACCCACAAACAAACGAGGCAAAAAAAAGAAGAAAAATTTAGTAGGCACTTTACGGCGCTTGTAGCTGAATGCTTCTAAAATAGATCCGGCTATACGTGCCGCGCAAGCTTTTTTGGAATCCCGCCCGACGCTTGTTGGCCGCTTCCTCTTTCGCGCAATAAGCCTAACAGGCCTCCCCCATAGCCGCCGCGCATCCGTTTTCTTTGTTACTTTTTTTTGTTCTAATTTATTTATTTATTCTAGTTACCCAAGGCCGTGCTTTTTAAATGAGGGGAACAAAATGTAGAATGGCTTTTCCGCGCACCTTTTTTTTTTTTTTTCCCCAACAATATCGGACAATCTTTTGTGTATGTGCGAAAATTCTGCACCTGCGAAGGCCGACATTGTGAGCGCACGAACAAAGGCAGGGTATACCTTCTGCAGGCTGCTGAAATCCTAGCCCTTTATGGCCGCCGTAATAAGGAACACAATGAGGAGTGTCGCCGGGAATTCTAGAAGTCGCATGTGAGCTCGTGGTCGAGTTTCAATGTGCGGGAAATCGCTTGAAATATATATTATATATATATATATATATATATATATATATACGATCTGCGACGACACACTAAATGCGCGCACATCATACAGGAAACAGTTTGCAAGCACATAGGAAGTTTTAGAAAACCGTTTTTGCACACCCGATACGGTATACGATGGGCCCTCTGGTTCGAACTGCGCATCCGTGTTTCTTCCTTTTCTGACGGTTATATCGCGTTGGTCATACAAAAACTGTCTGCGGCCATATTCGAAGTATATACATGTACACGAAGAAAAACTCCGAACTTGCGCGATAATGCCACCGCAGACAATGCTGTCATCATGCGTACGGCGAACACAGTGTTTTTGTATACGATGTGCAAGCGGTTGTAACCACGGATTAAGAAATCCGAAGAGTCCAAGAAACCGAATACGAGAGGTGTGAATTTTCTTTTTTTAAGTAACAAAATTTTTATTACTAAGGCATTAGGACCTGCGTGTCATTGGCTATCATTTGTTTGTCGTTAATTGTCGCACTCAAAATGTTTTTTCTATTGAACATTGTGATTCATGATGGCTCCCACATGCTCCCACAATCTCTCAGAGGCAAATGTTATCACACCTTATTTTTGTCCGAGGCTCCGCGACGGCCATGAAAAATGACGATATAAGCCGAAGTTTGAATCGCGATTACAACGCTGGGTCGCTCCCTAAAAAATATGCATTATATACAATTGTATAGATGAGAAAATGGTATTCATCTTGATATAAAATACGTACGAGTATATTAATAATTCAGCTCGGTGGGGAGCATATTGAAGGTGGCGTTTTCAGCCGTACATGGTTTTTGTAGTACGAATGGGCGGAGTTTAGGATTGGACCGATTTGTTTAAACCTTTTGAAGTTGTATAGATACAGGGTGTTTCCTTTGCATATCGAGGCCCTTTATTTTTTTAATTCCCAACTTTGTTTAAGAGCTATGTTTCCTGCAAAATATGTTTCATGGGAGGAAATGCACGATGAATTTTAACGACAACTGTTCGGTTTTTACGTCTGAAACTTGTAAGAGTTATCGATGGGTATAGTCTCAAACTGTGTGCTGAATTTCATAAAGACAAGTGCTCAACGTTTGTTGTAAGGCTCACGTAAAAATAGAAGAAAATGGCAAAACTAGGCGAACATTGATTCGTAGTATACAAATGCACCGCCATTAGGTGTCAACACGAAGTATCCGAACTTCTCGCTGACAAGCTTCAATATATCCTGCTCGTTTTCATATCATGGCCATTTTTTCCCCTCAGATTTCGCGTTTAGATCTTTTGTGAAGATGTCTGAATCTGGAGCAAAAAAAATCCATGTTCTTTTAATACAAAAAAGTAATTAAAAAAAGAAATATATATACATTGATTTTTTTTTCACCAGGTGATAGATAATGTTAGTGAAAACAAGGTAGATTATAATCGCATGTACGGATTAGCAGCTTCTGATTTCAGTAAAGGTTGCCTAGTTTTGCCCGTTGTAAAGAATAAACATAATAACAGGTTCTTTAGGAGGTGGTATTGAAGGTGTTATGGTCGCTTGAGTTATCTGTTGAGTTGTGATCAAACTTGAAGAACTACTTGTTCAGGAAAATTCCTAGGGAGGCGCTGATTTTGTCCTTAGACGTTTTTCAAGAGCAGTACATACATGACTGATCTTCACTCTTTCTTCCTTTCATTTCGTACACTTTCACTTCTTCCCTGTGATCGCAAAACCGGTTGTCGAGTTTTTTTTTCTTCTTCTTTTGTACACAACAGTGTTATGTACAAAAAGCTGTTTTGGGGTTAATTTGTTATTTCCCATAATTTAGTGGCTGGGCAACTCAGTGAGGTAACAACAGAAAGTCAGTTGTTGCGTTTAAATCTGGCGCTCGGGAATAGTGTATTTTCTCTCTTACCGCGACGCGTGATACCAAAAGCGTCGCACGATCGGCGAAACGCTCACTAGATCGTCTTTCTTTGGATCCATTGAAAATAAGAGTAATGTCAGACGGACAACTTTGATGATGTGGGTTTGAGAATGCGACGATTCCAACCTTTCAATCTGCTTTTTATGACTACCATGGGACTTGCCCTTCGCAACTGATGATAAGCAGCTGTAGGATCACAACCCGTGAGATTTCCTCGCTCTTCTCTTAGAAGTCACCGCGACAATTAAGTGTTCACCGTACACAGCACGGCAAGCGATGCATGGGGTAGGTAGCTTCGCGAAGCAATTAATGAGTCACGGTTGTTGCGGTGTTTTGGTCGTTATACAGTCGTTTTGGTTGCATACGAACGCAACCGTTGCAAATGTAGTGAACCAACCTTTACGTTCTTGCAAGCGCCCGCGAACGGTGTTGCGAAATAAAACTCAGCGAGTTCGCATTGCTGACCCATGCCATGTTCTTCTATAGCCTAGCCTCTAGCCAAACTAAAGAGTAGCTTTTCTTTTTCTGTGAACTTTGTTTCTGTGGAGCAATACGGGATTGTTTCTAGTCTCGGGGGGGGGGGGGGGGGTGCGACCACACTACCCTGCATGCCCAACGCTATTTGGACCACCCTGAACAACACTTCCACGACAACTGTGATTAGAAGTGTGCCAATAATGCCCATGTGGAATAACTGGAGGGCGCCGATTAAAATATTTTTTTGGGCTTACAATAATTAAGCGCTTGTCTACAGAAACTCAATTCTTGAGGAAACAGAGAGGAAGAGATGATTCCGAATTACTCCCTGCATGCAGGCGCGGCCTCATCACTTGTGGGTCTGATTAATCTGAAAACTTCTCCGACTCAACCACAAAGCAAATAGGCCAACACGGTGAGGTTGAGGACCTCCTCAGAAAGAGTTAAAACGCTGTAGAAAGGGGCTACAGGCCCCCATCGAGCCACCGCTGCAACGAGTCCCTCTGCGAAGGCCGTAAGAGAGATCGCGTCTTTTTACTCTATAGCCCACCCATGGTTCTTCCAACTGGTGACCGAGGCAAGCGCTTGTCCATTGGCACACTTTCAAACCTAAACACACGAGGAGAAGGACGCAGAGGGAGAACTTGTGTCGCAGAACCCAGGAATGCTCTGTACTCGAACCACGACGCTGCCCGTTTCGATCTGGATAAGCATCGTACCGGCGTCAGTTGTCAATATGCACAACTTGTTACTTGTGCATTGTGAATGCGTCGTCGCATGGGCGATATTCTGGCCAATATTTGTTGCATGCGTATGGTCAATTACCTAAAATTATTACTTAGCATGTAAGCCTAAAAAGTATTTAAAATTGTGCTCAATACGAAGTAAAAGTTACTCCGCAATAAAGTTTGCTCTTTTACGACGCGCATTTAACAAGATTCAAGTTTCACTTCCGGTTATATAAACACAATATTATCTAACATATTTATAGTTTATGATAGACCTATATCGTACCTTAATACTAATAAAAATAAAGCAAATAAAAAAATGGGTTAAAAATTGATTATGAATATGCTAGGTTTTTCAAACATTCGCTCGTTCAAATGCATACAACTTAATTTATTTCGCACATATAATGTAAAATGTATGTGCAATAAAAATAACTAAATTTGAACATTCTGGTGTTATGAATCCCATTAAATATCTTACTATAGGTCACACGCGGACTTGTGCGGTACTGATTAATCAAATTAATAATAGCCGATTAGTTTTCGGAGTAATTTTGTGATCATTTGAATTTGTGTATTAGGTAGTATCAGCGAGAGTAATTTCATTACTTTTAAAGCAATAAAATTACTTGTAGCTATTACTAACTTTTCAACGAGTATGCTTCGGTCTTACTATACTCTGTTTCATACTTAGCGTGCAACGCTATCAAAGCTATCTGGCGCGAGCGCGTGGCTCATCTATGGTTTTGTTTGCGCGAGAACGCGTAAATTTTCAACGAAGCAAGCCCCACGCTCGCGCCAGTAGCTTGACAGCGTTGCACGCTAAGTATGCCAGAGTGTAGTGCCAGTGAACTCGTGTAAAGTCAAAACCATTCCAGTTGAATATCGTTGCACCGCCCCTTTAAGTCCACGCGCAGCCGATGCTGTGCAAGCGCGAGCTCCGGGCTATCAGCGTCACTGCCAAGCAGGCGTGCTCGTGCAATCTAAGCACTGTTCAGGGTCACATGCTCGCGCTCGTAGCACCGGCCGCGTCTGGACTTCGCTGAAACGAAGTAGCCGGAACCATGGCCGGAATATCGGTACCACGAGCCATGCCACAGTTTTTCCAGTTTCTCGGCCACACGGATCGGTGTCGCCATCTAAGGTTGATTTTGAAGCGTCTTCAAGATGGCCGCCACACCAGTGCATGCGTACACACCACAGCTTGGAGCATGTGGAGGGAAGGTTGGTTTCTTTACAAAACTCAGCGATGCTGCAGGTTCAATCCCCACTCCTACCCGTTCCGATCTGGACGAGCATCCATACCGGCCTACTGTCATGCACCCTAAACTAGCAGTCGTGTACTGCACTGGCTAAATGTATCATCTAAAGTGTCGCCATACCTCGATCAAAGGCAAACTGACCTTACGCTGTCTGAAAAGAAAGATAAAATTATTTTGTCTTTCTTGATGGGGAAGGAGGTATGAATGGTATCTTCATCTTGCCGAAATGCAACTCGCACGTCGTCCTTTTTCACACAAGAAGACCGCCGGAGGCGTATGTATACAACTCTTCGATCAATAGAGAGTTTTATGTGCATCGATCGGACACCTCGGATACCCCTCTCTAACGCTACCCGATAACGACAGGATGTAGTATAGCGCGAAGGCGACGACGGAGTATCGGTCATCGTTATCGGAGTCATCGGCACGGTCTACTTGAACTCTCTAATAGTCCATTATAAGAACAGGTATCAAGGCCTATCTACATAAAAGAGGTCAAAAGCAGCGAGATAGGGTTGCATCTCGTGCAAAGGCCCCACACTAAAACTGATAAACCGACACCGGAAAAAAAAATTACAGCAGCAAAAAGCTTCAGGGTCGCTTCGTCTAGTGTGATCGACGGCTGACTGTACAGGCAATGCAATACTTGTTTGCCTGATTGGGGATCTACCGTTGTTTTTGAGCAAAAGAAAAAGATTGGGCAAAAAGAGTCTTGAAAGAGACAATCAGAACCACGACTGTAGGCAACTGTATCAGTCAGCCGTCGATCACACTAGACGAAGCGACCCCGAAGTTTTGTTGCTGTAATTTTTTTCTTCCGGTGTTGGCTTATCAGAGCTAGTGTTGCTCTTTATTATAGACAATTTTCTGTATTACCCAAGCATCAAGGAGGATGCGGGATTGGTTTTCCCACGCGCCACACGCGCAGGCCTTCCCCGTATAAAAGATTCAAAGTAAATATCCAAAATAAAGCGTTGACGAACGCGCGTGCAAGATCCCTTTTATTGATTTATACTTCGTTTCACCTTATGTCCGAGCGCGGACAATGTTATGAGCCGAAAGGCCAACCGAACAGCGCAAAAAGCGCAACGTCGCCGGCGTGCTCTCTGCGCCCCGGTAGGACTAGCCTGCGGAGGAGCACGCACGGAGAAACGGCGAATACCGGCTGGTCCTATCAACTGCACGGAGCACGCCATGACGTTGTCGCCTCTTTCGCTGTTTGATTGGCCCTTCGGCTCATAACATCGGCCGCGCTCGGTCGCGACGCTTTGGGCGAAGTATAGGTATTTGCTTTAGAAAAGTTACTACTGCTGACGCCAGCACGTGCGGCGCGTGGAACACCAATCCCTGCATTCTCTTTGATGCTTGGGTAATACAGCAAAATGGTCTAGTGCCTCAGTAAGCGTTTCAGTTTTGATGTTTCCGTCTCCGAGTCTGCGAAGATTCTGCAACTATACAGCAGAGAATGCTCGACCGTTACGAACTGCGACATGTAGCACCGTCTATATGCTGTTACGTTCCCATCCACGCAAAAAATTCAAATAGTGCAAAAAAGAAAAAAGAAAGAAAGGGAACCCTGTGGGATTTAGAATTTAAGGCATGTCCCTAAACAAAAAAAGTGAAAGACGTTTACAATCCCCTGTAACGCCGAATTAGAGCGCAGCTCTTGAGGAGGAGGGGAAGGTACGGAAGGAGGTATGCCAATCCTCCTTTCCTCCCATTTAGAGGGAAATTCCCGCTAAGTTTAACGGGAAAATTTTCCCGCTAATTTTAGCAGAAAATTTTTCTCGCCAAATTTAGCGGAAAAAAAATTTCCCGCTACATTTAGCGGGGAAAATTTTTCCGCTAAATTTGGCGTAGAAAATTTTCCGCTAAATTTGGCGGAGAAATTTTTCCGCTAAATTAAGTGGGAAATTTGCCCGCTAAATTTAGCGGGAAATTTTTTCGCTAAACTTGGCGAGGAAAATTTTACGCTAAATTTAGCGGGAAAATTTTCCCGCTAAATTTAGCGGGAAATTTGGCTGCTCAGTTTACGGACAAGACTCCGAAGTGTTGTCGAAGATAGGACGCTCGCGCAGAAGGCCGAGCCTCCTTCCCGCCATTCTCACCTTGTCGGTGACCATTAAAGACACACGATCACTAAAGTACGTTTCGAAACACGGGTAACATTTCGTACTGCGCATGCGCGCAGAGTAGTCTCACCTGCTGCAGGGTTCCGGTTCACCTAACGGGTTCCGGTTCACAGAACGGGTTTCGGGGAGCGTCGAAGGACGGCGAAAACGATCTACGAAACTATTAAAGAGGTTTAGTACGTCGTTCCGATAATGATACTCGATAGTTCGCCGACACCATGCACCGTATTATCGTTATCGGAGTTACCGGAACAGATCTACATGAACTCCCTAATAATGTTTGAGAATACCGTTTTATTGGACGCCTACATGGGGAGTTTTAAGGAACCGTTTTCGCACGTCCGATACGGTGCGATGGGCCCTCCGGTACGAACTGCGCATGCGCAACCACAGAAGACTCCCATACGCGCAGTTCGTAGCGGACGGCCCATCGCGTATCGTATCGGATGTGCACAAACGGCTTCCTAAAACTCTCTAATGTCGAGCGCCGCCTGTTTTGTGGTGTGACTGTTTCTATTTGAAGCGCGTGTTCGATATATGCGATGTATCGAAGTTCGATATAGGCGATGTATCGAAGTTCGATATATGCGATGTAACGTCTGGCTAAAGTTTAACTCGGAAAGGGACCCCTTGGTAGCCTCACAAGGAGAGTAGAAATCTCGAGCGGCGTCGGATTTCACACGGAGGTTTCAGTGCGATATTTTACTTCACCCGTTTATTGCCGAGTTCCACCGAACGTGTTCCATTCACACTTTTGAAAGTCACATACGTGAATGTTAACATTCACGTATGTGAGTAGTTTCGTAAGAGAAAATGTGCTCTTCCGAAACTATTAGCAAATTTCAGAGTAGAGCACGCAAAAAAAGTGTCGCAAAGAAGTAGCATCGCCGCCACTGCGCGTGCGACGACTCAAAACTGCGTTTTGGATTGGCGCAGTGGCCACGACGTTATTTATTGGCGTACGCAAAGCTTTTGCGTACGCGACTCGAACCCTTTGACGGTCGTCGCCGTATTATCCACGGTAGGTTACACGGTTGTAGGTGCCCGCCTAAACGCCGAAACTGCACGCACCGCGGGAGCTGTTGCTATCTGTTTATGTGTCTTTGAGATACTATACAAACGTTATACGGTGTTTCGCTTTGGGCATACCTTCAAATTAGACGCGCGCGCACGTGAGGCTCACTTCGCATCCCGGATGCTCAGGCGGTAGTGCCAATAGGAAGTTTTCGTAGATCGTTTTCGCCGATCGAGCAACGAACGCTCTCCGCAACCTGGCGCTACGATAACCGGCACCAGTCAAGGCCATTGGCGCGCAGGCGCAGTGGCGGCTTCTTCGTTGTGGAGGGTTTAGCGGAGGGAGAGACGCGGTCTACGAAAACTCCTAATAAGGGCAGCTTCGTAGAAAACTCTTTCGATTAAACTTCCGACGACTTTTCGGAATTAAATTCAGAGGATGAGAGCTCATCATCCGACGGAGATTTTCTGTAAAGTATATCCGGTTAGGAATCTGAAGCCGCTGCAATGTCGGCCAAAACGAAGCGAAATGGAAGAAAGGTGACAACTTTTCGGCCTCATTATTTTTATTTTATGCTTCTATAAACCTAAACAGCTTGCAAGCACGATATGCGCTCCCGCTACATAAATCAGAAGAAAAAATAAACCTGTGCATTGACGCCTTTCTTTATACTGTTATATTGGAAAGAAAACCCGGCCACTATTAAAAACTTACTTTTTTTTTTAGGGGGGGGGAGAAAAAAAACCTGTACCGTTAAAGGGTTAAAGGCCCGTTCCACTAACGTTTGCTAACGACCGAGATCCTGTGACCTCTTACGACGAGAGAGCACACTCGAACGCTATCGCCATCTATGAGGCGACCCTGGAACTGCATTTCACTAGAGCGAAGGTTTTGAGGTATATGCGAGATTAAATGTATGCGTACTATCTATAAAATATGGTCGTTTATAACATTTTTTCAAAAGTGTTTCCAGCAAAAAAAAAAAAAAAAGAAACGGAAGCATTGAAAAAAGTTAGATACGGAAATGCCGAGTGTTCCACGTGTGTTCCACGAGTGTTTCCCAACGACTCGCGTCAAGGTACTGGTGTAACACCGGGGGAGATGGGCGGACAGGAACAGTGAAGAACATTGCAAGGGAAAGGGAGAGAGAAATGTGGGACACAAGAATGCAGAAGCCAGATTTGGAAATGTATGGGGCAAGAAAAACTGATATTAGAAGCGAAGGAATATTCGGTAATTCTATAGAGGTAGTGCATTATTGTTTAAGGCTAGGACAGGGGTTTTGAGAACCAGGACGTGCAGCGTCAAATTTCAAAAGGTGGATACAACATGCGCGGTATGTGTGGAGCAAGGAGTCAAAACGCCAGAGCATGTCAGTATGAAAAAAAAAAGGAAGGGGGGGGGGGGACGGGTAACAGAAAGGGGGGGGGGGCCGAGAAAAAAAAAATCCGGCTCTTCGCGGAGCAATATCAATTTCTCCTTTTATGTAGAGAATGTACATACGTGTAGGTGCATTTTAGATTAGATATATTTTATCTTATCAATACGTACAACGTTTCAAACGCCAAAAGTATCAAGCTTCTGCCTCCGACAGCCAAATCTTGTAAGGGCTACTTCGCGCTGCGTATAAACAATGCGCAAAACTTCCTCTTTTTTCCGTAAGGTGAAAACGAGTACAGAGATACACTCAAGTTTGCTGTACGGACATCATGATACTGCAGATATAGACGCTTTGCACACGGGCAAGAATTCCAGCCGCCATTGCTGACCCAGATGCCGAGCCACTGAAACGGGTGTTGACCAGCCTCCACAAAGCCCAATGCTGGGAGAAGGACGAGGTAGAATCTAGAATGGCAATAACCTATCCTACTGTGGTAAGGATGAAGTGAAGTTGGCGGAATAAGGAGAAAACAAAAACTGAAGGTCGGTTACGGCGGCGCCCGTCAACAGGTGCTGCAAAGTGTCTATGTAGTAGTCAGTTCGCCATGAAGTGTAGGGTTCCTATGTTCCCAGTGGGAGTAGTTTAGTCCGTGAAGTGCGGCCGCTGCTTACTTGAGGGGTTCCTCGTGCGTGCATCGAGCGCTGTGATTACGCGCCGGCAGGCACCGTTCGTTCCTGTCGAAACCAACGAGCACTGGGAACTAATCTCGAGATCAATAAGTCTGCGAACCGCAACGCTGCCTGCACACACCGCATACCCCGTAAAGTCTTCGCATGCAATTCGGAAACGCAATTTTTTGACAGTATTTTTGTTTGCTTCGTTTTTGTATTGAACCAAGGAGAATCGACAGTCCATTCAATAAAACAACCATATGGGAAAGCACATATTTTGAAGGAAAATTCTCTACATTGCTTATTAAGAAGTAAGAGAAGAACGATAATGTATAAGCTTTACCTCTAGGTAAATTTTCAATTGATATTTGTCTGCATTTCGAAACGATATACACAGCAAGATGCAGTAGAGCATGAATATTAGAGTGTAGAGTGTTTCAATTATTGTTTTAAATTATTTCTTATATATATTTTTTTGTTAACCCAATGTATGGTATTGTTTTAGAGCGCAGCTCTTAGGCGCCCGTTTCCGGCATGAGCGGTGTCGCCGTCGGCGTAACCGTAAGGTCATGTTACCCCCACAGGTTACGTGACCCCCCAGGTTACGTTACCCCCCGGTCACGTGACCTACCCCCCCCCAGGTCACGTGACCCCCGTGAGGGGAGAAGGAGAAGGGAGGGGTATACCCTTCCCTCAGTACCCTTCCCTCCTCCTCCTCAAGAGCTGTGCTCCAATTCGGCGTTACAGGGAGTTTTAAACAGCTTTAATTTTTTTTTGCTTTTTTTTACTTTTTATTGTATATTTTACGTGAAATTGTATATTTCATGTGAACCTGAAGCCGGTACTTGTCACAGTCCTTTTTAGTGGAAAACAATATTTATAAATTAATGAATATAAGCCAACACAATCAGACGATATGGGCGTTTTAGTTCAGCTAAGTGGAGCAATTGCTTTCGGCATTTAGCTTATCTTTTCTTTTTTATTGTTGCTATTTGTAGGTACAGCGGCAATCACACTTGTCCATAACGCGGGCGCGCGGCTTTCTCCGGCGAGCGCTCAACTGGTGGCATTGGTGGAAACTAATCTACCCACGTCAGGCAAGATGCAACATCCCACTCGAGGGAGTCCTGCCCGCTCTAGTGCCACTAAATAAGCTACGCTTCAGAGTAACGACACTTGGCCATATTGTGTCTTAAAATCATGGTTGCCAGTTATCTGAAGCTTTATCTGAAATCACAGGAAACGCTTTTCCGCCCTCCACAAATGTTTAAACAGTTTGCGACAGAGCAAAGCAATATTACATGACCTTCCTAACACCGAATCTAATGCTGAGGAAGTCGCACTTTTGAATCATGACGATCGGCAGTGGCGTCTGCTCTGCATACGAGCCAAAATGGCGGCGCCCACAACAATGTCGGGGAACGGAGTGCCGATACTCTAAGCACAGCTCATTTAGTGGCTCTAGCCCGCTCCTTCGAATGCCGCCGACACACACCACGCCGGCTTTATAAGAGTTGTGAATAAGTTTAAAGACACAGCATTGCATTTTTTTGTTTTTGTTTACGGTGACATTATTGATAAACCCTCGCGCTTTGTTTTTCACGTGAAGCGTTCTTTGGCTAAGTGTTCGGCATATTTGTGAATACGAAAACTGAAGCCTGGATAAATCCGTGGCCGCGCGATTCGACGCTGATTGGCTGATGGTTGGAGAGGAGGAGGCTGGCTGGTGCTCGACGCTGATTGGTTGGCGGGGTGGTCACGTTGCCAGGGGTGGAGTGAGGAGAGGTAGGCGAGGAGGCGGGGTGGGAGAGGAGGAGTGAGAATGTTCTGTAAGATCACCAGGTTTATCATTTCAAGTGCGTACACAATTGCCCCGCAGCTCACATATCTCAGGAAGGAGCGTCATGTACTCGATGAACCTCTCGGACGGCACGATGCATCTTTAAGAGCCGAGAACGAGACGACGCAGACGTATACATCACTGATGTGGGTAAAAACGGTGAAGAAGAAATAGTTTTCCGGTCTCATTAGACTGGACAAGGACGGGTGTATATATGACGCCGGACGAGCCGACGAGGCCAATGAAGCGGTGCCGAAAGGGCAACGCCGTCACGGCCCCCGTCGGCTTTCAGCGCGTATTTTATCACCGACTAAACCAATGAAGCGCAGGGCAAGAGTCATGACCTTGCGCTTTTAGTCTGCGCATTTGCGCTTGCGTGTTTCTTATATCCTTCGACTGCGCACTGACACTTAATGTTGCTCCGGCTTTACCATTAAACTATCTCTAATGGATTTCGTTCGGGGCTGAGGCGGGTAATAGAAAACGACTCGCACATCTTCCCCTCCAAAACGCGGCGAACCTACGCCACCGTTTTATATACGAGACATTTAACGACCACACATCTCGCGTGGGGCGACGCGTCGTATACTTTAGGTTACCCCCGCGTGCTCGGAATTTATGTCGTAGATTAGAACAAGCGACCAAGATTCAGGAAGCCATGCTTCAGACCTTCACTCGGGCTGACCCGGCGTAACCCGTTGTAACCCTCGCTTTCGAAATGCCAGGCCGTTGTTCATTCATCCGGCCGCCGCGGGTAAATTGCGGTTTCCTCGTGACGTGGTTGCAGATAAGGGACAGATTTGGCGCCGATTCAAATGCTCTCCTGCTCTCTGTACTACCGGTCACTCCTAAGCTGACAGTGCGGTGGGAGCTACATGCGCTCGCCGGAGCGTATTTGGAAAAGCTTGGGAAGTAAGGCCCGATTCACATGGTGCGATTTTAATCGCGAGTTCGCAAGTGCGGCGGTAAACACCGCAACTTGCACCACGCATTTTGTTTTTCCGCACGTGCGACGTCGTTACGGGTTGATTTCGACACAGTGGTTGGCGCGTTTTCATGAACATCACATCGTCTGGTATCGACCCTTTAATTTTTCTAATATAATGTTTTACGATAAAGGAATAAAAATATCCGTGCATGCTTAATGAAAAAAAACACGTTTTTATTTGTAATAGATTATAAAAATGAGCAACGCACCAATGCAATGCCCGAGAGATGCCCCGATTCCCGAAAGGTAGCCCGGCCTCTATTTTTGGCATGATTTGCTATCTTTCAGAAACACTGCAAGATAGCCCACTTCCAGTAGTTGCAGGGCCCTGGCCAATGGTGACCTCGGCAGGAACGGTGTCACTTAACCACGGAGTGAGATAAGCGAACATTGCCGACTGGGAAGGACAGTCGTCTTTGGTTCATCTCCCCTTCCGGCGATCGCAAGTTTCGAGGGTCACAAAATCGAAAACTAGCATTTTTTAAACTTTTTTTTCTTTTATGGCACACCGAAAGTTAGCTTGTGCCCTATTTTCATCCGATTTGCTGTCGATTTTAGGTGGGCGATCTCTCGGTTTTTAACCACAGTTTCCACACTGTGGTTGGAGCGTTTCCACGAACGTCACATTGGCTGGTGTACGGAAGGCGAGAGAGAGGAGGAAGGATCAAGGCTTAGGCGTGTTTACCTAAGCCTCTTCCCCCCCTTTGTCCCCCTTGCCCTCTCTCCTCCCCCATAAACCAGGCAATGCGACGTCGATGAAAAGGCGCCAGTCAAACTGGCCGAATTTTCCCGCTGACTTACTCCACAAGCTTTTCTGAATAGGCCTCGCCGGACCAATCAATCACCTCGCTTTCATCGCCTGACCACTGCGCGTGGGTGTGAGGCGGCCCAGCGTGGTCACGTGGCCAAAGCAAATGCGCGTGATTGGTTCAACGAGCACGTATATAGCTTCCACCACACTGTCAGCTCATGGGGTGAGCGTGGTGGATAGTGCACCGACGCCCAGATGGCGTGGCGCTGGGAGGGAGGCACAATGAAGAAAGCGCATTCGTTTAGCATTTCATTCACGTCTGCGGGATCGTTTGCAACATCGTTTGCATGATATGGCGATGAATGACTTCCGCTTCTTTGTGGCTGTATCATGCATATGTTTTTTCCCCTCCTTTGGTCGTAACGTTACGTGTTGCGTCTTTTCTTTTCTCGGCAACGACCGAAGATGCGCACTAAGTTAACTGCATGCCTTCTAAAAATAAAATAAAAGCTGACTTAGATTTAGCATTTCAAATTCTGCTAAGGTATCGATCCTCTAATTTTGATATTTAAATGTTTTACAATAAAGAAATAGAAGTATTCACGCATTCCTAGTAAAAAGAAACATTTTTTTTAATGAGCCAAAAATGAGCAACATACGAATGCGGTGAAAACCAAATAGAAAAGCTACCAGTTGCAGTCAAAAGTATAATAATCAAACAAACTAATGAAGAAGTTGGACAATTTTAAACGTAACTATACCATATAGCCATACACATACGGGGACCGGCCGTAAGGGCCAACACATCTGGAACGCCTCGCAAGACGTTTTAGGTCTATTTTTTGTTTCTGTAGCTCAACTCAAAGGGGGTGAAATATTAAAAATCAAGCAAAAGAGGCTTGCTGAACGCAAAAACACCGACAACGCCATAGTAGAAGCCGTCGAGGAGCGGGATAATCGCGATAAGTACTAATTCGTAGGAAAAATATGAACGACGACCACCTGCAGTGGGAGCAAGCTCGCAAACCGATATGCAGACAACGAACGGGCTGGTGTAGGACACAGGAAATGCACGGCCGTCGTTTTTGTTCTATGTTTAGTGTTTTACCACCCCCGAGTTGACCACTAAAAATAGACAAAACTTTAAAACCCCGTTTTTGTGCCCAATTTCAGGTATGTACACATCGCGACACTGTTAGCACGAACACGACATCGGCGCATTTTCGCATTTTACTTTTAAAAAGTATTAGCGAGCACGAAATTTTATCGCTTACATTAGAGAACTAAATGAGCTCTTTCCATAGCAATAATAACTTGGATGACATCCGTTGGTTTCAAAGAGAAAAACTGTGAAAACCGGCGATCGCTTGTTCGCGCTAACAGTGTCGCGCTCTGCACGTTTAGAATTCAAGGCGGGCCAAATGTGCTAGGCCTTGCGGTCGCTTCCTGTACATGCGTAAGAAGAAACATAAATAGTAGTAGATAGATCGCAATAAAGTGAGGGAGGAGGAGGAGCCTTACACACATGCAAATTCCTCGCTACAGAACTCCAGTACAAAACTAATAACGTAATATATTTGTGTAAGTTTGCTAGATGCCTCCCCCCCCCCTTTTTTTTTTGTTTCCGTGTTTATTATTCACTTTGGGATTTTACACGGCTAAATACAAAAGTTACACGCATGTTTATTATCGTTGAAATTTTATTTCTATTTTATGTTAAAAACAATATTTGGACTGCTTGTAGAAATGTTTTCTCTTTAGAGGAAAGGATTGTTTGACCGGATCTATCATCAAGTTGCACGAACGATCTTCGGTAGGGAACAGAAAAGATCGATAAGGCCTTCGAAGCTAAAAAAAAAAAAGAGTACTTGAACACAGAATGACGTAAGCCAAATATACACACGACAAGAGAAACAAACTGTGTTTGTTCCAAGAACGGGGATGTTTGCAGTGCCCGGAGGCTAACAGGGTTCTCAGTTTCTTTTTTTCTTCAATACTTTATATTGTCGAAAGTCTATGTCCAATCCTCGGACGAACCCGACTATTGGTCCGTCGAACTAATTACATCTCTTCGATTTTGCATCGTACATGATGAGGAGTGAGGTTACGGTAATTGAATTACTTATTCGCAGTGAAATGCGTGTCTTTATCCTATTTTGTTGGCTTATATGGTTTCACATTTGATGAGTATTCGCGACTCCAGCGAACTATAGGGGCGCGCTGGTCAGGCAAAATGGCGGACAAAAGGAGGTCGGACCACCATAAGTTTCTTGCACTGCAGCGTAAAATCGGTGTTACATATGAAAGCGAAGTGATTTTTCGACGATAGAAACCTTCTTTAGTCAGTGCGTAGGAATGACACGGCGGAAGCATAAATTAATTACCGAAAAAGATGTTTGTTTCTATGCTGCCTACGAGAACCATGCAGCGATAACAGAGCGGAGAGTCGAAACGACCTCCTTTCCTGAGCTTCACGGCGTCGATTTCGCTGGAGCCGCCCCCCTCGCCCCTCCCCCCCCCCCGACGCACACACGCACACAAGGACGAAAAAGGAGAAATACCGATAAGTAATTATTTGTAACATAATATAAACTAATTTTGGTGCATTTAGTCTATTAACATGTAATAAAATGCAAGTACGACAGAAGACTGAATTGCAATCAGATCTAAGTGATTGTCGGTTTTCTCCTATCTTAATTTGAGTTACTGATTTTCTTTGAAAATTTAGAAAACTCGAAGCGCCTCATTGGGGCGTAATGCCACGCTAAGCATTGCGGGAATCCGTGGCAACCAAAATCCATACGCGCTCCGCTCCTGGCCCACAGGTTCCCAGAATGCAACGCGCGTGGTGACGGATTTATATAAGCAGTCGATTAAGTATTTAGGTACAGTGTTGGGATCATAGAGTTATTAGGATGTACGCTAGACGTTCAATTGGCACTAGTGTGCTGTCGCAAATCGAAGCAGACAGCAACCTGTCAAAATTTGACTTCCGGTAAACTTTGATTCTGGATGCCTGAGCTTCGGGGCTCAGGGCCGGAGGGCCCTGGGCCCCGAAACCAGGCGTCCTAGTCACGTGGGAGGGTGTCCACCTCTGGCAGCAACTCCTTCCCCCCCCCCCTCCCCTTCTCGCTTTACTGGTTGGTTGCGATCTCGGGGGAAAGGGGGGGGGGGGGAGGCTACGAAAGATAAGGTCCCCGGGTGCCGGATGGCTTACGCCACTGGCGGTAATGCATTTCTATGGGAAAAAGTGAGTGCATTTTCTCCTGCGCTCGATTATGAGCAAATATCCCAAATAATATAGCTCGGAATATTTCTCAGTCAGGAAGACGAAATAGTTGGTCAGTTACGGCGCTTTTGTTTCAAATTTATTGCATTAAAACGGTGCTAAAACGGCTTCGTGCACGCATTTTTGTGCACTGTCTGACACTGTTAGCGCGAACACGACGCTGGCGCTTTTTAGCAGGGGGATTTACGTGCCAAACGGACGAAGGAATTCTGGAAAGCCAAGAGAGACGATCGAGAACGCTAAGCAATAACACTGGATCAGTAACCTCCATGTGGCATGTACGATCTAAAAATCAAATTGAAGGGCACGTGTAATATAGTCCGATTTTCAATAAGTAAGTAGCTGCTTTATTCTTTCTGCTCTGTGCAAAAATACTTGTTCTACGTTCGAAACATCACCCACATGCTCGAAATCTCTGAGAGCAAGTGCCCAATAAAAGCTGCCCGGAGAAAATAATAAAAAGAGGCACCTTTCATAGCCCACTACTTTATTATTCACGTTTTGAATGTTTTTAACCGACCATAATGATGCACGACGGGGCAGTTATTTATATAGTGACAGGACTGGCATATTAGCAATATATATGCGTCACCGGAATGTTGGTGAACCTTGAACACACTCTATATTCCGTTCGGTTGTTATTTTGCTTAGAATCGTAGCTTGTTTTCACACACCTGCTGTGGAACGTAGGTTTGGGTTTCAAATTTAGCGAAGTGAAACATTGTTCACTGATAAAGAAAAATGTGCTAACTAATGCAATTACATTTTTACGATGCTAATAAAGGTACATACTATTCGGTACGACCCACATAACAAAAGTGCTCCATGTTATTTTCCGGCGAAGAGACAAAATTCACGCTCGTTTTCCCATAGGAATGCACAGGAGCACCGCAAAAGTAGACTGGTTGCTGTTTGCTTCAATTTGCGTCACGGAGGTCGCATAGGCACTAGCGCCAGTCGAATTTCTAGCGTCCATTATAATAACTCTATGGTTGGAACAATAGGCCCATTTTTCTTCACTTGTGTCTTCGGTAAAGTAATCAAACATAATGTAAAACAATATTTTCAAATGAACTCACCAAAATATCTCACTCCCTCGGAGCCCGCATTTAGAAAGAGGTTTTCCTGCAAAACAATGGTTCGGGAATCAGTCTTAAGGGGGATCGGCGGCCGAGTGGTCTAGCGCACACCAGCTCGGAGCACGTGGAGCGAAAGCTCGCTTGCAGAACCCAGGGATCCTGGGCTCAATCCCTACCCCTGCCGTTTCGATCTGGATGAGCATCGTACCGGCGTGCGGTCGTGTATCACTACTGCGTGGTGCACGTTAAAGACCCCAGGCTTTCACTGTCAGTTGTACTGCACTGGCTAAATTGATCACCTACAGCTGGGAGACAAGTCGCCACTAGAGGCAGACTAACTTGAGGTTGTATACACAAAAACTTTGTAATTCATAGCACGGCTGAATGTTGGTCATTGCAGCATAATACCTGCTGTATCTCTAAATGGTGTCACACATAAAACAGGGAGACAAAGATAGCTAAATGTACGTGATGTGCGTTTTACGAGCACATGTACATTTTAAGTGCCTGTCTTGGTTAGATATGACGTGACTTGATCGAATTTTTTTAAGCAAATATCAGAAATCAAGTAAGTACCTTGGTGTAAATTCCACAGAAAACTCTTCCCTGGACTAAACACGTATACTCAGTAACTGGCAAAACAATTGCTCGAATGCTGAATTTCATTAAATGGACTCCAAAGATTGCTTCGAAGGTATTAAGGGGCACTAAACCGCTTTCTGCGATGGTCTATTTATGGTCATAACTCAAGCTATGGGCTATAATAATTTTAAAAGTAAAACATCACATTTATGCCTGGCCGATTTCTCCATTAAAATCAAGTATCAAAGATCGATTACCTTGGAGCTATCGCCGACATCAGAGGGCGCCATCGGACAAGAAGAATCTCTGGTCTGATGGCGTGTGAACCAGCTTTTTAAATCTTTATACGTGCTCACGTCATAATGCCTAAAAACAACAGGAGCTTGTTGTTTTTAATTTGAATAAACGAATTAATAAATAAGGCTTTGCCGACAAAATGAACGTATGTTGATGCTATAATGATTATTCCGTGCCCAAAAGTACCATAAAGGTTTTGATATTGGTGCACAACAAAAGTTCATTCCATAAAAAAAAACATCCAACATGCAAGAACATTAAACACACAAGTAGCACGTCAATAGCCTAAGTCATAATAAATAGGCCCCTTCCGGTATTTAAAGGGCAAAATAAGACGTGAAAAAAAAAATCGTGCTGAACAAAGCGCTATTGCAAAATAAACTGAGTTCGATGCATTTGCGACCTTTCAATTAGCTTGTCGGGATAAAGCGTGTCGCAATGTAGCTTTGAATGTAGTTAGGATACGTCACTCTATGCTGCCAAAAGATCATGTAGTACATCAATATGACCTTGGATAAGCTGCCGTATAAACACTGTATCCCGGCAATGACGGTCACTTAAAGGGCTGAGATTCATAACCCTAACAATCACATGATTGTCAATATGAAGACTCTGGTGAAAATGCCTATCATAGACAATGCATCCCAAACGCTTTTGTACAGCTTCAATATATGTACATTCGCTTTCCGATAAATGGTTCCACACTGCAGAACCAAATTCGAGTCAAAGCCTACACTCTAAAAAAAAGTGTTTGTCTTACACCTTTATGTCCCATATAATACACCCCAAAAACTTCAGTTTGATGGACAGTGTACTGACGTCGAACACATGGACCCAACGTTTACAAGGGGTCGATAACAGCTAAAGTACGTATAAAAATAAAACAAAAACAAAAAAAAACATTGAGATTTTGCAGTAGGGTTGACAAAACCCCGATTAATATTATTTTTAGTTAGTAACAGGTACATTAGCTACTTTAATCAGTTGTTCCAGTCGGCTATCGAGCCGCTTGTGAAAGTTGGTACCGTCGGTTCAACGTCGGTGCGCTGTACGTCGAAGTGACGTTTAGGGGTATATTATATGAGACAAAAGTGTTAGACGACAAACTTTTTTTTTAGAGTGTAACCGCATCACAAAATAAAGGTAACACGGCATTAGGTGCTTAACAGAACCGAATAAAACGTAGTACAGTAGAATTCAATACAGGTACCAGAAATGGTAGTGACACGAGATTCGGACGCGAGAATTTGGCAATGGACTCAACACACCAAGGTCCCTGATCACGTCAGCTCGAAAAATAGTATACAGTGGTTCAACTTGCACTTAAAATGCAAAGGATATTTACGAAGCGAGATAACTTTTGTATACATGGCTTGCACTGACGTCACATCGCGTATTTTTGACCACCATGTAAGACGCTGCTTTTGTAGGAATTGTGAGCGACGGTTTAATCTTCTATAATTGTTTTGGGAGGATAGTAATAGCGACGCCTGTGCAAATCTGGGAGACACAAAACAGGGTCCTGGTAAGAGGGGAGCTCCTTCTTTCCCTCTTCTCTGGTGGTCATCGGAGCGATCTGTGGATAACGTCACGTGCAAGAGTATCGGAAAACAAGTTCCTCTATAGCTCTCCAGTGCTTCTGACTCAAGCGAAATATGCCAAGTCACTGAGCTTTGGGCACTTGCGCGGCGTTCCACAGCCCAGTTGACAAAGATGGCGGTGCACAGAAGGTAATTACTGGAACGACCTGTTAATTACAGCGTCGGCAAAACAGCTAACCGCTATTTTGTTTGTTTGGACTGCAGTACTGGTGCAAGTGTGTCATTGTATTTACAGAAACTCATTTGCGGGCGTTTTGTAGCGAACAGTCGCAGGGTGTTTAAAAAATCTAAGCAGCTGTTTACGTTTAAAAAAAGTGGAACAAACAAATAAAGCATGAATCCTCGGTGGCCTGAAAAGGCCGACACTCCAATTACTTTATCTCTCCTTGTGTAGGTAGTTTGCTTTAGTATCCTACAATGGATACAAAAAAAAACAAAAAACACTGCGAACGCGACAGAACAGCACATGATGAAACAGCCCGGTCCAAACAGCGAGAGTCAAAACAGCACGGCGTCAAAATAGCACAGCAACAAAAGCAGCATGCGTCAGTTAGATTTGTACGGCATTCATTTAAGTAATCGAAATTACTTGTAATGAATTACTTTTTAACGAAATTTTCTAATCATTTGAACACATTTATTAGGAAGCAGTCACAACAGTGATCTGATTATTTTTGGAAGTACTTAAGTTACTTGTTACTGTTACTATTATCGCCCATTTTAATAGCGCCCTTCGTTTCTACAAGTTTCCTATTAAGAAATCCTGGAACCAAGTCTTCAACAGGAGGATGCTTTACCGAAATGGTTGGATTAAGAAGATAAGTAGTTTATAATTCGGTGATCCTAATTCAAAAATGGATCATACGGAAGACCCGTTTTCGAACCTGCAGAAACATCTGTCGTTTTGATGATCTGAGGTAATCTGAAAAGTAGAGGATACTTTTTGAAGTAACGGCCAATCACTTTCATTCTCAAGTAATCCAATGAGCTTAAGAGAACACTCTTGCAGCAAGGGTAATTCAAATTGTAATCAATTACTTTTCTTCGAGTATAGCGTGTACAAGACTGCCGTCAACCCAGCACAGTGACAAAAGAGCACACGCCAAAAATAGCACAGCGTCAAACCGTCAACTATACCGAGACCTTTGAAGCATGCTTTTAAGCGCGCGCTCCTGCAGCTCACGGTACCATTCGGGTGTGCGTGCGCTTAAAAGCATGCTTCAAAGGCTCTGGTAATGCGTTACGCTGAACACGGTAACGGTTTGCTAAAAGTCACTAATGGCACGTCAGGACAGTGTGAATATTTATAACGTGTGAAAATATATCTCATATTGCCAGCGCTGTCTATAGATACAAATAATTTGTAAGCCCGTGAATATCTTAATTTTTTTGTGGGAAATGCGATGATACCAAGTTAACCGTATACAAATTTTGAAAGTGCATTATTGCTCAAGTGTCATTGACAGTATATCACTGCGCACGCTGTTACAACGGCACTATATCACTTCGCATACTGTATACTTCGGAATACCTGCAAATCAAAAACGCGCCACAAAAAAACAAAAAGAACTTATTGCAAATTTTGAAGCGTCTTATCGCGGTGTAATGCCACATTATGCATTGTGGGAATCAGTGGGAAGCAAAATTCATATGCAAAATTCCTGGCCCACAAGTTCCTAGAATGCAACGTGCGCGGTGACGGATTTAGGAAAGTAGTCTATTGATATAAAACCCATAATGTTCGTAAATCTGAGTGAGTTCGATGGTTGCGAACATAACCGCACGGTCAAAATTAACAAAAAAATTAAAATCGTAAAAAAAAAATGTTTCAGTGTATTGGCGACTTTAGCGAAACCGACGCCGCGTAGCGGCAACGCCGAGAAGCTCAGGCGAGGAGGTCGTTTTCGACTTTGTCGTCTGCTATCGCTGCTTGGTTCTCGTAGGCAGCATAGAAACAAACATCATTTGCAGTGATTATTTTTATGTACTGGAATTGCCAGCGGAATACAAGAGAATATAAACACACACAAAAATTATACATCTGCACACTTTCGCCGTCCTTCTCAGTTGGCTACCAGAATAAGGTGCCTTTTTCTATTTTCTTCTTCATCGTCCAGGACGATGAAGAAGAACCGGCATATATACAAACTTTTTGTTTTCTCAAAACAATCGTTTATAAGGGAATACAAAGAACGTATAGAGCGCAAAACACGGTATGTGGATCAATGTAATAAATGGAAAATAAATATCTTTCTTTAAAAACTGATATAAGTGCCGATGTGCTTTTATGTATAAATGTAATTTTCTGACTTCTCGTAGAAAAGGCTCAATCGTAGAGGAATTTCAAAGCTTAATCGTATACGGTGGTGGTAACTTGCAGCGCAGGCACCGCAGGGAGGTCTCGAGAAATCTCGATCCCCACGGATTTCCACGGGGAGAAACGGGGGGGGGGGGTTATGGAACCGTCGCGGCCCCTAGCGGCGAGGTTGAGAACTAAATCCATGGAAACAACGTGAATTATTTTGACGTGTTTATGACGTAGCGCTTGGCTGACGTAGCCGAAACACTGTATCAGCGTTTGGATGAGGACGATTATTAAGAGCTTAACTGCGCAAAAGCGACGAAGGCCATGCTGCGCCAGACTAATGACCTGTGCAACTCAAAGCAATGTTAATTCAGGGATCAAACGTATAGTGAACAAAAAATGTGCAACCTAAAATTTGTGCAAAAAAAAAAAAAAAACACTTGTCGGCAGATCTGTTGATGACACGCTCAAATGGGACGACGGGATGTTCACCAAGTAAAAGTACAAGATGGAGAAGGAATACAGGAATCCAAGACAAAACTGTGGGAAACAGTTGCGCCGGTGCTGCTCAAGGCCAGAACATAGCCTTAGAATATGCAGAACTGTCAGGGCTTCCCCGCAGTGATCACATTCTGGAAGGTCATCTCCGCAAAGGAGACAAATGTGGGTCAGGAAGGTGTGGCCTATTCTAAGGTGACACATGAAAACCTCACAGGAACGATTTTTATGGAAATGAATTTTCTCAGAACCCCAAAATTGGTTTGACAACACACAGCTTGTTCGTATCCTCTAGGTTCCAATCAGATTGCCAAAGCGGAAGAGAGCGTTCCTAACGAGAGGCTTGATATCTTGGAAGGGTATGCCATGTGGGGTTTCCTGGAGGTCGCTTGCAGAGCTAGCCAGACGGTCCACCCTTTCATTGCCTGTGATACCAACATGACTTGGGACCGCAGAACCTAATAGCATGTCCGCGTTCCAGGCAGCTATTGATTTTGTATCGTACTAGCTTAACGCATAGGCGCCGACTACAGAGGGCTCGGGAGCCCGAGCACCCCCCCCCCTCTCCCCTCCCCCGCCCCGAAATTTCACGGGGGGGGGGGGGGGGGGCAGATTCCGGTTTCTCCCCCCCTCCTTTCTTCTGAGCTCTTCGGAAGAGCAAGTACCATCGCCTCCGGAACTTCTAGGTGCACCTGCGCCCTGGTGCCCGCACATGTCAGCTGGCATGTCAGCTGGCATCCAGCGGCATCCAATGGATAAAAATTTATCGACTCACCAGCTCTGGTCACTAAGTGACCAGAGCTGGTGAGTGGATAAATTTGTCTAACTATTCGCGCAGTCCTGTTCGAAGACCCTGCGTGGTATTAGCAAATACGATAAAGGCTAGTGCTGGAAATTCCTTCGAAAGCCATTGGAAGTATGTTGCGAAGGACGACAGTGGCACCTCTAGCGGACCTGCAGCCTACGGAAGTGGACGACATAATAAGTTTTGTAAGCCCCATTTTGTTTTCCCAAACGTGGAAACAATTCATTACGGTCAGTGCGCTTGAACCACGGAATTCATTAATCACAACTGCAATGATAGCTAAATCATAGGGTCACAAAAGCAGACATTTGTTTAGGTATCATGCCGTCAGCATGCTTATCCTACGTTATCCAGGGATTATACACGTTTGGGACGTCTCTTTCAAGAGACGTCCCAAACGTTTCCCGGGAAGGGAGGGGGGGGTGATTCCTGGGAAATTTTAGGGAGCTTACAAAGAAGTGCTTTCATTACCTGGGTGGTGACAATACACTGGATGGCAAGCAAAATACCATAGAGCTCTGCGGTAAAAATACTCGCTACTCAGCTCAGTCGTTCGGCCTGAAAGAAATTATCAGAATTAACAGCCGATCCTAAAAATGTCAGCCTTAGCACCGTCCGTATAAAAGTGAGTGTAGTCGGCATATTTCGTTTGCACTTCAATAAATTCCTGTTGAATGAGCACCAGGGAGACACTATGCTTGTTGTACCGTGTGAGTGCCCAGTCACATGATACTGGAAGCATTTTCCAAGGAAGTCAAGACCAAGAGTTGACTGATCACAGTCAACACGAAAACTCAATGGCCGCACTTTGCTTGGTTTGTTTTCAAAGAGGCGGGCAAATTGAGATTGCTGGAGAGCATAAAAAGCGGGATGATCGGGATCAGACAAAATTCTCGAAGCGTATACGGATCAGGCCTAGCTAGTGCCGTCGCTTGGAAAGGGACATCTGGTGAGACTCGGCGTACAAGCTTAGCACGGGCGATGCCCGAAAAGCACCAGCAGCCAGGTGCAAGCCAAGGTGGTGCACCGGGTCCAACATTTTCAGAGAGGACGGTCGCGCTGAGTTGTACACAATGGCGCCTGTAATCAAGACGTGATCGCACCAACGCGTTGTTCAAGCGCAGCATGCATACTCTGTTTAGAGCCCCAAGATTTATGTGACAGAACTTTCAGGATGTTTAGAGATTTTAGGCACTTTTGTTTCAGTTGCTTTAGATGGGAGATAAAATCCAACTTCTTATGAAACGTAATTCTCCAAAAACGTGTGTTCGAGTTTAACAGGTATGGGAGATTTATACACTTCCAATGCTAAATCAAGGGACATCCCATGCCGAAAAAAGAAATGGCACGCACACAGGCTTTTCGGGTGGAAACGTGAACCCATTTTCGTCAGCCCACTTACTAATCTTATTTATTGCTTACTGCAACTGGCGTTCACAGCTGGATAGATTGCATGAAAAAGCCGATATTTGTAGGTCATTAACAAACAATGAATATGCAATTGATGGTGGAATAACTTGAGTTAGTCTGTTTATCTTTAGTAGAAATAAAGTGACGCTCAGGATACCTCCCTGAGGAACACCATTCTCTTGCGTGAAAGAGTTGGATTAAGTAGAGCCTGGTCGAACCTGAAAGGTCCGTCCTGTCAGAAAAGCCTTTATACAACGCAACGTATACGGCCTCGTATTCCACAGGCACAGAGGTCTCGAAGGATTCCGTACCTCCAGGTCGTGTCGTACGCCTTTCTAGGTCAAAAAACACAGACACAGAGTGTTGCCTGTTTACAAATGCCTCATGGATCTTCGTTTCGAGGCGCACGAGGTGATCCAAGGTAGACCGGCCTCGGCGGAAACCACGCTGGTAGCTGTCAAATACGTTTTGTTCTTCGAGAAAATATACAAGCCGTCTGCTAATAAGTCATCCGCACGTTTTGCAAAGACAACTGATAAGAGTAGTGGGGCAAGCGCCTCAAGGGAGAGTAGGGTCCTTGAGAATTTCTCGAAATTTTAGGCTGATGTTTTATGTGAAGAGGACAGGCTTACGTTTACGCGTGAAACGCACATGATCACTACTTTGCCGTGTTTAGTTTCATGCCCCATGTGTCTCACCACGCAAAGATACGGGAGATATCATCTTGTAATGCACATCAATTTGCGATGTCACGGACCTCGGAGTATACAACGCAATAATCTGCATAAAGCCTTATTCTTGAATTCAGTGAGTGGGTGATATCGTTAATAAAATTCAAAAACAAAAGTGGACCCAGCACAGACCCTTGTGCTACTCCAGATGTAACCACGATTTCGCCCGACTGTTTGCCTTTGACTAAAACGAATTGCTCTCTCTGGTGCAAGTAATCGGTCAGCCATGCGAGAACGTTACTCGGTAAGTTTGATGTTGAAAGTTTATGAATGATAAGCGCATAAGAAACTGAATCAAATGCTTTTTTTAAATCAAGAAATACGCTATCTACTTGAAGCCTATTATCAAATGAGTATGCCAGCTCATGATGATGTTCAACCAGCTGTGTCTCGCATGAATAACCTTTCCTAAAGCCATGTTGCGCAGGAGTGAGATAGCTGTTTCTGGATAAGTAATCGAAGATATTGATGTATATTAGGTGTTCCAAAAGTTTAGAGCAGGTAAGTACGAGAAGAGAAATGGGTCTATAGTTTTGAATAACGTTTTTTGGACCATCCTTGTGTATTGGTACTATATTTGCTTTTTTTCTATTCACCAGGAAGCCTTCCACTAGAGAGCGACTTTTTAAAACCAGACTTCAAAATATGATGAAACGATCCCGGAACATTCAGTGAGAATACGGTTGGGTATGCGATCGGTACCGCCTGCTTTCTCGGCTTTTAGTGCATTAATCATTTTCAAGATTTCGTCATAAGAAATTTCAATTTCGTCCGTACTTTCTAGCAATATATCAGGAGAAAACGGGTATTCATTAGGAACTACGGTCGAAAATACAGATTGGAAGTATACCTGTTAAAAAGTGTCGTTTTTTCTTCCTCTTCTGCGATGAGTTGTCCGCAGTTAGCAATGGGGGAATTCCGAGTGCTATACTTTATTTTTTGACTTCACATATTTCCAGAGTTCTTTCGGTTTTTTCTCACAGTTTATTATATAAAGACCCTTGAAATCTGAGTTTGCATTCACCCGATTTATTTTTGAATTGTTTACATGAGACCATTAGTTGTGAAAAGAGAGGCAGAGTCTTGTTTTTTTTTAACGATATTTCAAACATGCTCGTCTTTTTCCTTTTGGTCAAGGAGCGTAGTTCGGCGCTCATCCACGGTTTGTCTTTACGTCGACGGGAACTTAACACCTTGGTAGGAACGAATACTTCGACTAAATAATTAACTTTATTCCTAAAAAGATTCCAAAGAATTTCAACATCAAGGTGGTGGGAGAGCTCTCTAAACTCAGAGAAATATTTACAGAGATCTTTTGAGATGCCCTCATAATTACCGCGGTCATACAGAAAAACTTTTCTGGGTGGGTTCGACCCTTTATTTTCGCACCTGCTGGTTATATCCCCTACTATAATTTCGTGATCGCTAATCTCAGGAATCATAGAGAGAGAGGATATAAAACTTTTATAATTACTAAAAAGCAAGTCCAACGTGGTGGCCCTCGTTTTACCTATAGCCTTGTCGGGAATGACACACGCTGATAGAGCTCAAAGCTGGAAACAAAATTGAGAAAGGTCCTGTGCGCGGAAGAAGTATTCAGCGTCATGGGTTTGACCGTCTGCCACTCCACATTAGGAAAGTTAAAATCACCACTGAGCACAAGGTCTCTTAGTCGATGAATGACAATATATCAAAAGAGAGGAACATTGCAGATTCATCTGAATCAGGAGGCCTATAAAAGGAGCCCACAGTAACACACTCGCCATTTTCTAGTAAAATCTTACACCATACCGATTCACAATTTACACCATTAACCTTGATCTTAAAACTTTGCAGGCTGTCATGAAGTAAAAGAAAGACACCATCACCATATTTGTTTCCATCTCGGCAGTATGCAACATTGTCCCAGGGGAACACTTCAGCGTCGCTAATAGAATCTTCCAGCCAGGACTGCCGTACCAATAACAATGCTGAGGCTTAGTCAGAGTAATGACGTCAGCCAAGATCTTCCACTTCATTTTTCACACTGCGGCAGTTATCAACCATGACAGTACGTTCACATGCGGTTTTTGGCTTGCGCCCAGATTTCGCGGTGGTTGCTATGCCATTTATTTCCTTTACACATCCATCAGGTGTATCGCAGTAGAAATGTTTTCCACCGATGATAAGTTTATGAAAACGCATTGCAACTTAAACGACTTTTGTTGTGATACAGCAAAATCGAGCAGCTACTTGCGTTCATATCTAACTTCACCTGAAAAATTTTCGCCGACTGAGAATTCACTATTTTTCAGCTTGAAGCCTCGGGACAGAACATGTTGTTTGATCTTGAAAGATTGGAAGTTTACGATTATAGGTCTTGATCTTTCTGGGTTAGGGTGTACCAGCCTATGCGCATGTTCAATGCTCACTATCTGCCACGGTCACCCCGAGTTTATCTCCGCAGAACTCAAGTATTTTTGATTCTGATTGAGACCATGTTTCCTTTGGTTCGTCGATGATACCATAGAAAAGCAGGTTTTTCTTCTTGACGGTTTTCTAGGTCATCTTGTTTGGAGCAGACCGCGGCAAGCTGGGAGGATAGTCTACTTGAGTGTGCGCCGACTTCTTGCATATCGTCTTCTGTTTCCACTGTCTTGAACTTCTCGTTTAGGGCTTCCATCTTCTTGCCGAGTAAAACTGATTTTTATTTATTACAGCAACTTGATTTAAAAAGCTTTTCTTGACCCTTGTTCAATTCTGGTAGTAAATCGACAGCTTTCAACAATTTCTGAACTTTACTGGCCAGTGCGAGGTCCAGATTTAGATCAGATATCTCCAGAGACTATTATCATCAATTCCACAAACGCGGCCTATGGATTCGGTAGAGCGTTCCGGCACCAAAAACACAAATTTTCAAAGACAATGGGGAGCGATGCCGGCTTACGTTTCCGAGAGCAACGAACATTCGTGGTACAGAACATGTAGTGATAGAAGGCGTAAGCGTGCCATGGGTGCGTCACGCCGTCACACCGAATCCCGTCGAAGAAGTGACTGATGCTTCCTTTTGTAGGCGGTGATCATACGATGTACCGTTCCGTTGTTGCCAGACGTGCCAGGCATCAGGCAGGAAAACCGCCGGTAATGGACGCGCATGCAGATGTAGACCCGCGGCCCTCTTCAAATCTGCACGTTTCCGATGCCCGTGGATGATGCGTATACGTTCTTTGGCCCATGCAGTGGCAAGGACCTGTAGTAGAAAAAGTGATAAGCGTGCTGCGTGCGTCGTAAAAAAACAAAGTGGGTATACTTCGTTTCACACTAAGACCGACCGCTGCCAATGCTACGGCCCAATGGAGCAAATCTATCAGCGCCAAAAGTGCTTCGTCATAGCGCTAGTAGCCTTTGCGCGCTTGCGATCCACCACTTTTGTCTGCACTTTTGTTCCGTGCTTAATTAATTTACTTTTTTTTTTTTTTTTTAGACGCACGAAGAAGGAGCATCGTGACGACACACTTTGGATGCGCTGCTTGATGAACTTTCCTGATTTTTAATTGTATAATTTTTGGGAGAAGGAAGCTCGTCGGGTTTATTTTTCGGCTTTTTTCTTTTTCCCCCCGACCTCCCCCATCGTATTGATCGGAAATAAAGATATCATTATCAGATCGTAGCGCACATTGCTGCGTTCGGACCGAATGTGAAACGCAGTATAACTTTCTTTTAAATTGGGGTCTTTGTGCCATGTGGGCCTGTAACAAAGACGTGGCCATTTCCTAGACAGTTTTTTTTTGTACATTTATAACAAATAAAAATATCACGGGCTTTCACAAGACGTACAAACCAGCGGTGACCATTACGACCGTCAACTTTCAGCTGGACCTATATATCGGGCGGTAGCCGGGTTGCTGGGGAACGAGTGTCTTGAAATGGGCTGTTATGCCGCTTTCCTCGAAGTGTCCGGTTTCTTGAGAATACTCTCCTCTATGCACTTACCTCCATCTCGAAGATTTCACCAGCTTCTCAAGAGTGGACGCTATCCCCCAATCTAATCTCGCGAGATTTTCTCGCCGATAGCCTCTCAAATATGGGTCGTTCGTTTCACTACAAAAACCTCGTTGCAGGTGCCAGGACCTCCTCGCGGAAGTGTCCAGGAAATTTCTGCTCGCGATTCGATGAATGAAGCGTATAAAATCGCCTCTGGGAATTCCCGTATCGCAACTCACTCGATAAACGAGCATCGCCATCCATATACGTCGCTTCCTCTCCGCCGTCCCACCTGTTGTCACCGCGTCGGTCGCGCCGCTCAACCCATCTCGGATTTATATTAGCAGCAACAGCGAGTTACAAACAAGGGCGAAAGGAAAGGAAACGTAGAAAGACAAACAGAGTGTTGACTTACACGTTTTTTTCTTCCACTTCTTTGTAAAACGCGAAACCATGGTAAAGAAAAAGAAAGAAAAAAGAGAGAAATACGAGAAGAAAAAAGAAAACACGAAGAAGCACCCTGAAAATTTGCGCTCATCAGATTGACTACTTCGGCAAATAAAATTCTTTGGCAAATACAAAAAAAAAAAAAAACGGAAGGAGTTTTGTCATTGATTCGAGGGATCTTCTCTGCCTGAATAATGTCTCTCATTGGAGGGTCGCCACTCCGCGTCAATACGGCGCATTTTGTGAACCGGTGATCTCAACTACAGTCTCGGCGGTGAATACCTGAAGATGGCCGGAGACGGCCTTGTTCGTGTTGTTACGATGCTCTCGCAGCCGATCCAGTGGGTCCGCCCAAAGCCTCGTATATATTAATGCACATATGTAGAAGGCTCTGGTCCGACACACAAAGCGGCTCAGACGTTGGTTAGGTTAGGTTAGGTTAGGTTAGGTTAGGTTAGGTTAGGTTAGGTTAGGTTGAAGTGGCTCGACGTTGGGAAAGCGGCTCGACGTTGGTTAGGAGGAAGCCGAAGAAGGCGCGATGTCACGATATAGTGGCTGAAGTATCTTGTCTCGTCACGGGTGTGTTACTTCGCGCATGGTGCGTAACGAAAAATGTTTGCATCAAAATTTGACCTTCTCGAATTAATTTCCCGATGAAATCTCAGTTATTTTCGGGTTTATAATTTAGCAGCGCAATTAAAACTACGTAAAAGAAAGAGAAAAAAAATGCACGAGGCGTGAAGACGTACGATCGCTATTTCTAGGCTGGAGAGGCCCTTTTAAATATATAGCGACTATAATATTCTATATTTCCATGTTAGCTTCGGACAACTGGCCACAGTGATTTTAAGCAACAAGACGACTCAAGTGCTGTCCAGCTCTAAAGTGTACCTTGTTCAGCGGTCGTATAGTTCATTAAAGCGACACTCGGTGTAGAAAAATGAAAGCCGTTTACAACTCCCTGTAACGCCGAATTGGAGCGCAGCTCTTGAGGAGGAGGAGGGAAGGGTACTGAGGGAAGGTATACCCCTCCTTTCTCCTCCTCCTCACGGGGTACTGACGGGGGTCACGTGACCTTACGCCGACGACCGACGCCGCTCAAGCCGGAAACGGGCGCCTAAGAGCTGCGCTCTAAAACATAAAACCACGGTCAGACTGTTAATATACATGATACAAAGGTCAGTCTGGAGACATTGTCTGAAGCGTGTTTCTTCACTAGAGAGTTTTAGGGAAACGTTTTTGCACTTCCGATAAGGTGCGACGGGCCCTCCGGTACCAACTGCGCATGCGCTACCGCAGAAGACTCGCGCATGCGCAGTTCGTACCGGACGGCCCATCGCGTACCGTATCGGACGTGCCAAAACGGTTCCCTAAGACTCTCTGTAGTGTCTGAGGCCCGTTTCTTCCTCGTGCGACGGTCCCGTGAAATGAGCCACGCAGAAATGGACAGCAGGCAAGTTCCGAAGCATACATGAAACGAACATGTTTCAAGGTGCACTCGAGGCGCGGATAATTCTCTCATCATGTCTGCTGCGAACGCCGCGTGTCTTTTTGAACGAGGTATGAGCGACGCGACTACGGCTTCGCACATTCCGCGTTAAAAAAGAAAAAAAAACAAAAAATATTTCAGGTCGAGTCGACGTTTGCGCAGGCACTGTTCCGGAAGTGATGACTGCCCGAAATACCCGCCTGCGCAGCGCACGCACGTGATGTTGTTTTCAAAGGGATCATTTTTCACTCTTCCCTTTTTGTTTTATCCTCTATTTTTCTGTCAGGATGTGGCAGGTGTTAGTGTCATTCCTTAATTTTTCTTTCATAGTTTCCAAACACAAAAAAAAACTTGTCCCCCCCCCCCAAAAAAAAAAGTGACTAAAAATTTATCCAGCCAATTATTTTTTCATTTTATTTCGCGTGTTCGATGTTTTTCTTTTTATCGATTCCTTTGTTTTCGCCGACTGATATGAGCGACAGGTTGCCGACACGTCCGTATTGTTCTCTATCGTCACCCTTAAAGGGATACTTCAACGACATGTGAAATATACCCGTCGTGTTCAGATATATAGCTGAATATGATCTACAATATCCGTAAATGAAAATCGCACGTTTCTATTTTGAGCCTCATGGCTGTATTTTTCGTTATAAACGGCCCACTCTGGCAAACGCTTGGAGAGCGGAGAGCACGTGACATCCGGCGCAATCGTGACGTAGATTGTCTCGGGACGAGCAAAGTTGCGGCGAGTCTGGCGTCGACGGGATATCCTAGCCGTTCCAGCCACCGAAGCGGCCGATGCACGTCAGCCATCGGGCGACCGCAACTAACCCCGAAGCTGCTTTTGTACAAATTTTGAGTGACGGGTTAATCATCTACAATCTTGTAGAGGGACAATAGCGACATCTGCGACACACAAAAGAGAGTTTGGGGAGAGGGAGTTCCTCCTTCCCCTCTTCTCTCGTGGTGTCCGGACGCGAGACAGGCATCGTCGCTACCTGTCAAGGTTCCTAGACGGGCATTAAAAACGAGGCGTTAGCGACATTCACCAGGTGCTCTTTGCCAATCGTTTAATTCGTTTAAAAATTCCCTTTCGTGTCTCTTTTAACGAGAAATTGGTGTGCCTGATGTGATACTGCTTCACTTGAACACGAATAGACCAAGAAATAAGCGCCGAAATTTCGTTGCAGTATCCCTTTAAGGACAGGCAGGCAGTGGCGAATTTCGAGCATCTCGTTATGGCTCCTTAGCCAAGCAGATTGCGCCATTAACCGAGCAAGCCTCGGTAACATAATAAGCCACGCCCCACGTTTCTCAAGCTCTCATTTACTGATATAAAAAAAGGTCTGTGAGCTCACGTTCCAGTAGCGAAAACAGCCAATGACGTCAGACGATGGGAGAATTCCAGCGAATGACGAAGCTTACAATACGCTTCGAAAAATGCGGTTTCAGCGTGACAAACCTTTTGTGTTTATGAAAGGTTCAGCGATCGTAGAACAAGTACAGAAACATACTCTTTCGACGCTGGCTGCTGGGTCCCATCAGCTCGTGGTGTCACCTGCGTCTGGACTGCAAAGGCCGAGGAGCAGCCGGAAAGGGGAAACTTCCTCCCTTCTGCGGCGAGTAGCTCAGAGACCCGCTTCCGTGGGCAGAAGCGGAGAGAAGAGTGCGAGGGCGAGTGGAGAGAAGGAAACCGGCCACCGCGGGTTTCTGCCCGGCAGAAGACGATTCACTAGGTTGGCCTTTAAGGCGAAAATGGGCGGAGCAAAGGCCGCCGCCAGCGCCGAATATACCCCCGCGGTTAGAGTGTACGCTAAAAGTGCGACACAGCGTCGACCAATCAGTAGACCTCGACGTCACAATATTGGAAACGACATTTAAAGCGTGAAATAGAAGCGTTCCATCTGGCAGCAGCAATGATCACAACTACGCAGTTTGCTCTGTATTGGAGCGCACTTTTGTTAATTCTACCCTCGAATATGGACGTCACGAAAACCTCACGCGCGCCGATTTTTCAGTCACCAAGAGTTATACCTATTTACTGTAGCGACGTTAAAAGTGCTTACATTGGTCGAGTCGCATTTTTAGAGCTCACGACCCCCGCTAGGGGCTGTTTCGCGGCCTGTGGTTGGCGACGAGATGCTCGCCTATTCAAACCAATGAATGGCCAAACTCTCCCAATACACGGCTCTGGGTGAAACTAAGTATAGGGAGAACGAGCAGGTGAAACGTCGTGCTCAGTGTCCCCGCGGGCATCGCATTTTTCTTAATCTAATCGCATTATGAGCTTCGTTATTATCCGGAATCATCACGTTGTTCGCCGTGGTTGGCATTTCTCCGTGTTCTGTAAAAAAGCAAACTCGCAGACATCTTTTTTTTATGTGTGTGTTGTTGAGAAAAGCTGGTCCCCTTCAAATTGCGAAGATTCGTTCACCCGTTCATTACAATTGTGTAGGTTGCGTGCACTAAAGTCAATGACAACTTAAGAAGCCCAGGGCGAGGCAAGTTCTGAGCATCTCATTGGCTGCAGGCTCCGCAGTCAATGAGATTTCAGCATCGACCGGTAAGAGCGTCAAAGAGCCTATCACAAAGCAGGGAGCGTGAACGTAATGAACCGAGAAAGAGTAAGCAAACCACACCGTTTCTTAAGATGTCAGTGTCAAGAACTGGAAACGTCGAGCAACAGTGGCCAGCGCCGCTTGGCCACTGTTGCCGTGCCAAGGTCGCGAGAGCGCGAATGACCTTGACCTAATAATAACAAGGAGGATTAGCGGCGACGAGGTGTTTTGGTGGCTCCCTCTTGCGGTTCCTATCCGTGACGTAACGAGCGGGATTATCGAGTGCCCGTGACAGTTTCGACCGTGTGTGTGTGTGCGTCAAGCGCGGGGGAAGCTCGGAGTCATCACGTCCTTGAACCAACACCGTCAATGTCGACAGCCTCAGATTCTCCTCATTAATAAACGTGGAATTCATTAGAGCCAGTCGTGGAAGGTGAACCACAACGGCGCTTTTGGCCGCGCAGTCGTCAATACCAGCACTTAGTTGGTCGTACGTGTATATGAATAATTCGTGTAATTGCATTTAAACGTGTTCAACGTATTTCGAAGTTAAAAAAAAAGATTAGAAAAGACGCAAATATATTGAGAAAAAAAATCATTTTTTAGAGTTACTCTCTTTGATAGCGCCATATATATTTGAGGAATAGACTCGTGACAGGACCAATCAATTGAGAGGTCTGTCCTGTTGTCTTCGTGTTTACTTGTCCTCGTTTTGTTCGCGCTTTTCAAACCTTTTAATCAGTTTAAGGCTCCGGTACCACGGCGGTCAGTGGCTAGAAAATGATGTTTAATTGATTAAAATCAATCTAATAAAATATGCCCAATGGTAGATTTGTTCTATTTCATTTATTATGGACGATTCTAGGAAACCTATTAAAGTAACAGGTTAATGAGTTACTTAGATAATTAACGAGTAAATATTTCCACATGCTTTCAGTGTTCTCCTTCAATATTAATCTCGAGACTTTGATGATTTTACCCCGTGAGCTCAGTATCATAATAAAACAAAGTAGACGAGATCTTTCGCGACATTTGTATTTTAAAGTTTTTTTTTTGAAAAGTAAGAAGTTCTGTTGCACAAATTACTTAATTCTTAAAACACAATTTGAAACAAAATTAAAAAAAAACTTGTGTTAACTTTTTTATTATGATACTGAGTACGCGGTGTAACATTATCATCCTCTTAACTCTAATATTAGAAAAGAAAAATTAGAAGCACGTGACAATATTTACTTTTTCATTGTGTTACTGATTAGTTAACCTGTGACTCTATAATAGCTTGCCCTGGAATCGCCAAGAACATAGGGAATGTGTCAGCAAAGCTACTCTTGAGTATGCATTCTTAGACTTTCTTAATAAACTAAAACTCGTCCTGTGCCCCTTCAAGATGGCCGCCATGGGACCGGAATCTTGAAAACACAAAAGCAGCGAACACGCCACGATTAGGTTAAGGAAAGTGATTAGGTGTTTTTGTATACAGAACACCCAATACAAAAAAAAATCTACATCAAATTGAGAATCTCATGAGTGTAATTCCAAGGGTAAGCTATTATCAATGGCTTCGCAAAACATTCGAGGCCACTTTCACCTTCATGTTACGGGCAAGCTTTTCGCCAGCTTCCTCGGGGCAAACCTCAAAGGTGTGTCCCTGCTCAAGGAAGTAGCACGCAAGCGCTACTGACACGAACGTAAGTCATCGCGGCATGGCGCTGGGAACTTGGCACCTCATCGACGAAGCCAAAACAACACCCCGGCGAACGAGACGTTTTCATTAGGATCATCAACGCCGGGACTCCAATTATACGCTTCAATAAGGTATTTGCGTTTCGAACCAGGCACGAACATAAGTGATCATGTTATGGGTGCTGGAAGATTGCCAGATTATCTACCAAGCCAAAAAAGAAAATAATAATTATAGGAAACAGTCCGGTAAACGAGACTTTTCGTTAGGCCCAAAAGCGACGAGCAGACCTGCGGCGCCTGAAACCTTTCAAGGTTGTTGTTGTTGTTAGCGATGTAAAGGTGGTGGAAAAGAGACAATCGTTCACTCGCTGGGGACGAATCTGTCACTGACTCTCCTAACAAGGAAACGTCGAATGCATTAAAGAACTCGCCCTCTTTCCCAGCTGTAAATTTTTCTTTATGGTCGATGTACAACCTGTCCTGCACTTTCGCTCCTTTTCTTCTTTTTTTTTTATTGGAGGGGGGGGGGAAACGGCATTTTAGAAGTCTAATTTTGGAAAAAGAGGGCGTTGTATTTGTGCATGCGTTGCTGTACCTCTGTCCTCGGGTTTAGAAAGTCGTCGTTAAACTAACGTCGATGCGGGGGATCGCACTTCGGGACCGCAGCCCGAAGTGCGATGGAACGCAGGGATCCTGGGCTCAATCATCGCCTCTGCCCGTTTCTATATCTGGATGAGCATACAGTACTGACGTGGATTCGTGTATCACTAGTGCGTGACGTACGTTACAGAACACTGACTAAATTTGTCATTTAGCTAGAGCGGTGAGGCCACACGCCATTGGGGCTGACTAAACATAAGCGCCGTCTAAATAAACACGCAACACAATTGCTTTGACACCTACTCACTCGTCGCTTTTTGGCGTACGTGTTACTTGTTTCGACGTCTGCCAAGCGCTGTTTGCAAGGTTTCCGAAGACCGACTTTTAGCGACACACCTCTTCAGCCAACATCCAACGCATCATAATATAGCATATCATCTAAACCTAATAACACTAGTCACGCGCATCATACCGCCCTCTGCCATTTCGCATATACGTTCTGTGGAATAGTGCCGATTGGGCATCATATATGGTTGGTCGTTATTCGCATCGCATACTCAAAACTAGCTGCCATTTATAGTCTGCCAAGATCAACGCTATTGATTGAGTGGAATGCGCGTTTAAAGTACACCTAATCGTGTAATTAAAAGGCTTGAAAAGACGCAAACGAAACCAGGACAAAGAAGAAACGAAGAAAATTAAGAGGACAAGTGCTAAATATAAACTGAGTTGTCCTGTCCTGTCGTTTTTGTGTCTTCTCTTGTCTTCGTTCTGTTCGCGCTTTCTAAACATTTTAATTAGTATAGACCAACTAGGCCAAACCCGAGTTTGAATGCTAATCGTGTACTTCTCCCAAGTTAGTCCAGAACCTAAAACCCAGTTCCGCAGCAGGACCGGATAATATTACCGTTAAGATTTCAGAGAATACAGCCAGTATTTCTAGTTATATTCTAAATCTCATCTTTAACCAGTTTCTCTCCGGAAGTTGCATACCTTCCGACTGGATGATTGGAAGAGTCGTCCCAGTCTACAAACAGGGAACACGGTCTTCCGCTTCTAACTATCGCCCCATCTTTCTAACTTGTATCCCATCCACACTTCTCGAGCACATCTTGTACTGTCATATCATGGCTCACCTATCCACAAACGTTTTTTTCTTTAGTCAACAGCATGGTTTCCGTAGGGGCTTCTTCTGCGAAAACCAGCTTTGTGAATTTGTTCATGAACTACAGTCTGTAACTTTGGATCCCATGTATACAGACCGACGCCATATTTCTTGACTTTTCAAAAGCGTTTGCCCGTGATCCCCATCAACGTCTTCTTTCCAAACTATCATCTATGCAATTAGATTCCCATGTATTTTTATGGATTAATAGTTTTCTTGCGTCTCGCGTGCAATATGACCATATAATCAAAGCTAGCAAGGGTCACCTCAGGAGTACCGCAGGGATTCGTTCTTGGTACGCTGTTTTTTCTTATCTTTAATAACGACCTTCTAGAAGGTATTTCTTGTCAAATACTTATATTCGCAGATGACTGTGTCATTTATAACACCATATCATCGGAAACCGATAATCTCAAGCTTCAAAGTTATCTCACCAAAATTAACAACTCGTGCGAAAAATGGCTGATGTCGCTTAACAAGTCGAACTGTGAACTAATTCACTGCACTCATAAAATGTCTTTTATAACCTTTCAGTATACAATTGACAAAGACGAGATTGAAGCTGTTCCAGCGAATAAATATCTTGGCATAAGACTAACGCCTAACCGTTCACAGAAACTTGACATCGAAGCCATTGCTGCAGAAGCCTTCCGGACTCTCGGATTCATCAGACGTAATCCAAGAGAAGCGCCATCTCATGCCCGAAAGATGGCTTACAAAACCTATATACTTAAGAGCTACATTAGAATATGCTTCCCCCATCTGGAGCCCTCATTGAGTCTACTTAATCAACCACCTAGAGTCAACCCAAAACCGAGCCGCCCGATTCATCTGGTCATCTTGCGGCGACTACGCTAGTATTTCTTCTCTAAAAAGGCAACTTGGACTTGTACCCCCTCAAACCCGGAGGAAGCTTTCTCGCCTTCGCCATCTTTATAATATTTACTACCACTGCCCAGAGCTAAAAAGCGCCCTCCTCTCACCCCCGATAGGATATCATCCCGCCTGAATAACTCTCGTCCAATTAAACGAATCTCCGGTAAAACTAATACGTTTAACGAATCATTCATTCCTCATGCCATCGCTGAATGGAACCAGCCCCCGTCCTCCATCGTAAGCGTCACGGATGCAGCGAAGTTTCCTAATCTTCTACCAGCACATTTTAATTGAGCACACGTATAAATTATGTTGTATTTATTTTTGTATATTTTGTTATTGTTTTTGTGCTAATATTGTTCCTTTTGTTTGTTTGTTTTTTCGCGGAAAGTTTCGCGTGGGGGGCAGAGATAAAGGCTTGGTGCCTGACAGGGCCTCTGCCCCCCTACAGTTCAGCAGTGCAGTACAAAAACACAGTGGCAAATACATCAGAGAACAAAATGCGCCATTTACCAAACCGATCTGTTAGAAGAAAAGAGATCGAAACATTTGTGCAACATTCTAAAAATATATATTCAAAATTAGAGTTTCATATACCATGAAAAATAAAATAAAAAGACACTGATCATCGAAAACGACCAGGAACAAAGACAATGCTTCCGTTGTGGACTACAAGAACTACCAGTATACAATACATCACATTAAAATCAACCACAACACAGTGGTATTATTAAGAGAACAATAAAAGGATTTTCTCTCACACTTAAACATCAAGAAACAAGGAATGGAAATATGCACCAAAATCAGACATATTTATAACACTCATGAAGTTTACGGCACTGACAAAGATGAAAAGGCAATTTCACTTGTCACGAGCATCCTTATACAAGCACATTTAAAGTTATTAGAAGGTTGATAGAAATCTACGGACATGTCTTTTCTATTTAGAGTTTTATTTATCTGGAAATTTAGCCTTTGTCGGCCATAGTTAATTCTTATTGCCGGCAGCTTCCTTATTGGGTTTCGAATATTGTACGTGCTCAGATTGTATGTTGGTGTAGCGTGGAGCTTGTTTCTGCGTATCAATTGTAATAGTTTGAAATAAAATACTTGGTCTTCTTTTAGCACAATATATTTATCAAAAAGTGGCTGCGTGCTGAATTTCTTCACTCCCCTCTATAATTTTCATACATACGCAAGATTTTTTTGCAAGATAATTAGTTTGTTGTAATTAGTTTTTGTCGTAGTTCCCCAAACCAAGATGCCATGGCTCATTTTTGAGTAAAATAGGGAGTAGTATAATGTTTGTTTAATGCCAGGTCGGTAGTAAATTGTGCATTTTGTATATGCTTCCAGTAACTCGGGACAGTTCAGCCTTGAGCATATTAACATGAGTTGACACATTGCCCCTCCTCCCTTTTTTATGTAATGCCCTAAGAGGGCCTTTAAGGGTGAAAATAAGTGAAATAAATGAAACAGTACCGCACACAAGGCCTACAATGACTGTATTCTCACTCATGGGTATAAACGGAGGGTGGACCCAAGCTCCTGTCTCGAAGTAGTTTCTCGCACATGCCATTGCGGTGGCGCTGCTGTCGACATGGCCCGTACGCAGGCCCTCCCACCTTACGTGAAACAAGCGCAAGCTTGTTTGTAAATAGTGCGTTGGCCTATAGACCCTTTCTTCAAGGGTGCCGCCATCTTGAATTGTCGTCACTTCCAGTATGGGCGAAAACATTGTTTTGCCGTCGCCACGCCAGTAGAAGACACTTAGGATATAAGCGTAACCGTCACACATTATCGTTTTGCCTCCCCTTATTTTTTACGAGTTACCAGGTTGAAACGTTTTAGTATTTTGTCATCACCCATACCGGATACGCCTATTAGGTGGCTGGGGACGAGAGTACACAGAAAGGGCCTATACTGCTGTTTTGAGTTTCCTGTCATACATTCACCAAAGAGATTTAAAAAAAAAAGACCTAGAAAAGATGCCGGCACTTGCGGAGCACCAATTCTTCCCTGTCGACTTGTCTTCCTGTCGACTTTCCCACTGTAATTCTAAATTTTAATAACGGCTCAAAAAAAAAAATAGTTAGCGTTTTTCTAAAGTTACGGTTACTCTGCTAACATTATATAAAAAAAGTTTGCAGAAAACGTCTGACGCGTGTTTCTTCCTTGTATGGCGGTCGTGTTACATTGGTCCGGCAAGAACTGTCTGCACCAGACTTGTACTTAACGAGTAACAAGTGACCGATTACTTGTAATCAATTAGATTTTATCGTAACTTAATTTGTAACGCAATTACTTTTTTAGCGGTAACATTCGTTATAATTCAATCACTATTTTTCTGTAATCATTAATTCTGTAATGCGTCAATCGTGTACGTTGCGCGAACGTTAGAAATACTTTTTTACCCCTAAACAACTAAAAAAAGATATATACGTATGTTAATGACACCAGAAGGATTAGATTTTCAACGCTCTCGGCGACATTTTGACTGTCGAGCTGTCGAGACTGCCTCGCTTTCTGCGTACGGGTGGTTGTGCACAAGCTGCCCCCCCCCCCCCCCTCCTAGCTGAAACGCTTTCACCGGCCTGTCGCAACGGCGAAGCGCCGGCCGCTTCCTAGAGAACTCGGAAGCGACCGTCGAAGCGTTGCGCAACAAAGAACTGGTATACGCCGCGAAGTGTGTGTGCGCTACAACACCGCTCTTCCTTCGAGCGGATCCGTCGAGAGGGGCACTTCAGCGTCGCGGAAGATACCTTCCCAATAAACGTGCAGAAGATGACTGACGAAAAACTTCGAACGACAACTGCTGTTCAAGCTTACTTAGCGAGGTGTGGATGACACAATAAGAAACAAAATGTAACCACTTTGAACATATATGTATGCATTTATTTTTATTTCGTCATAAAAAAGTTAAAGAAAAGGTAACGCGAAAAGTAATGAATTACGGTTTGGTAATTTTTAATTACTTTAGTGATGCAGTCATTGATTACTGTAATCAGATATTTTTTTCTTCTCAATGAAGCTAACGGTTTTTGTAATCGGCTACTTGTTTTTTCAACAACGCGTAAAGACTGGCCTGCACACATGTTCCAAGTATGTAAACGTAGAGGGAACAAACATGTTTCTAAGGTGCTCGAGGCGTGTGTCCAGATAATATTGTCATCGTGCCTGTACCCTGTCTTTTGTATGATGTATGCACACTGTTACTGCGGCTCTACCATACAAACAGACGCGACACTGCTGTTACGAAGTCGAACCAGTGAGCCGATATTTTTATATCATTTTCGACGCGTGAAAAAATGTCGCCGGATGCTTAGAAAAGCTTCCGTTCTTTGCTTTAAAACTTCCTGTGTTTTTTTCTTTATTTATTGTTTTCTCTCCTCTTCGGGTGGTATATGTGCCGCCAACACGAAGACACGTTTAAATTTAACCGTGTGTGTGCCGCGAACCGGATCCGGCGGTGGGTGCGGGCACATGCTGTGGGACGCTTGGCATGGGTCCTAACGCATAGTTGAACGTGTGCACCCACAGCTGCAACTTCTTTTTTCTTTTTTTTTTACATTTGTATTGCTTTTATACATCTCGTGTACCTACAAAAGGGCGCACCTACTGGAAGGCGCATGTACTGTAACAAACATGTAAAACACATAAAATCTTGCACATTATGTGTAACACAAGACTATGTTGTGAGAAAAAAGTGATATACGAGTAAAATCGAACTAAAACGTTTTTGGATATTAATATGGGATAAAGGAAATGTGAGCTGTGACATTGTAAAAGAAAAAAAGAGCAAAATACAAAGGCACACAATTGATTGCCCAAAGAGCAATATTAACTAAAAAATTTGAAAATGCATTAAAAAAAGAGTAATTCACTCAAAAAGTTTTTGCAGGAATCGTATATATTAAAATGTTGATGCGTAAAAATGTCTATACCTCAGACGAGTAGTTGAGCACTTTCCACCCACTGAAACTATATTGAATATATTCAAAAAGTCGCGATGCTTATACAAAAGAAAACACTTAGAAGACAAGGTCTCCGAGCCTTTCCCCCAAAATTCCATCAGGGGCCCTAGTTTAGACACTTGGCGAAAAAGTTGGCGGAAAATCCGGCGGTTACGATTGGCCGGCGCCAAGGTCAGTTGGGGGCGTCGGCCAATCACGGCCGCCGGATTTCTCGCCGACTTTTTCGCCAGGTGTCCAGGTTAGTTAGGGCCCCAGTCGTGTAGCGCCGCCTAGTAGCAGGTCTCAGCAGCATGTCACAACGAGAGCGACGATATATGCACGCGGCGACGCCAAGACGGGCGCGCGTCTGCCGTTTTGCGGCGTCTTTCGTCGAGCTTCGGCGTGTTGGCCGCTAGGGGCGGGTCGGGGATCCACTCATGATGACGTCACGAGCAGGCCTTGTCTTCTAGTCGGTGCTGGACAGACACGTACATGAGCAGAAAACTGAGGCGCGCAAGCGTGCGACCGCTCGAGTGCTTTCCCGCGGTCTCCACGTTAGCCCTACTCTCGAAGCGGGCAGCCATATCCTCGTTCCTCATTCTGGCCAATCAGCGACCAGGAAACGGATGCCGGTCCTCTTTTTGCTTCCTCCGCGCTGAGGGCAGCGTAAAGACCCGCGCATTGTACATACGCCACGCCGCTCGAAGCTCCCCTAGCGGAGGACTCAAGAATTAACCAGATCCTTCCTTCCTTTTATCTTCTTTTCTTTTCGTTCGTATCGACATCTGACTCTTTTTCTCTTCTTTCTTTCTCGTGTTTCGAGTAAACTCCATTAGATAACTCGGTCCTTCGATTTCGTGTACTTTGGATTGTACCCTGTCCGAGCTTTTGGCAATGGCTCGCTCAGCTGGGCCAATCTTGCGAGTCTGCTCAAACACGGGGACTTCCTTCCGGTGGAGCGGATTAGAAGGAGGCGATAAACGATGGAAGAGGGATCAGGACGGGATTAACGGCGGGATGATTTCCACCCATCGTCGTCGTCCGTTACAGTCGAGCGAGAGCCGAGAGGGTAATCCCCCCCCCTCCTCGTTGCGTTATCGCCGCCGTTTAATCGATGAAAGTGAACGCCACGTCGAACAGGGTAGAGCGCTCGCTGCAGTAGGCACGATTGTGAAACCTGGCGCAACGAAATTCATGAATACTAAACTACGGCACGCACAAAGCAGTAGGACACACGGACCGCCAATTATAATAGGCTATTCGAGTTCGGTCAATTCGGCGGTCCATAGTAAAACTATACCTCTCTACACCTTTCCATTGTTTACAAATTCACAACCCAGCGGGCAACATCTGCGCAACTCCACACACACACAGCACACACACACACACACACACACACACAAAATACTTTTTTTTTTGCAAAAATAGAGTACAGATTGCGGAACAATCAGTCTTTGCCCAAAATATAGCGCTAGCGGACCCGACCAGATGACAAGATTTCAGAACTAACTGTCATCTTATTCAAAAGTTCTAAATGATTTTATTAAAATTTCACTGGAAATATAAAGCCCGTTCTTGGTAACTGGCGCCGTTCAGCTTCATTCATATTCGAAGGCTCCGTCGGCCGCCATTTTCGCATTGAAAATTTCAGAAAATCACCTGGAATTTTTTCACAAGACTAACGGTTGGGCGCTATATTTGGGCCGAGACTGATTATCTGCCGATGCGTATAACTTATTTTTTTACGGCTATACCACCATGTAGATTGTTTTAAAAATACATCCAGGTAAAAAAAAAAGTGTGTGAGTGCGGGAGGGAGAGAGACAGGTCACGCGGGCTTCTAGTCACAGAATAGCTCGGTCAATGTTGTATTCATTTTCAGCAATATTTTTGAGAAAAAATGTTATATATAAAAATTAGTCATGGGCACATGTTTACGAATTGTACAAGTTTACGAAAAAAGGCGAGTCAGGGATACATGCTACAAACAAAATAGACCCAAGGGCGCTTCTTTGCCAAACACGAGACAACAGAAAACATTGCCAAGAACGAGCGGTGTTGACCGACTGAGCCTTATTCAAGTCATACTGCTCATACATGGTACAAACGAAACATGGTGTTGACTGCCAACATGAGGATAGACTTGACTGCCTGATTTCAAGCATGCTGGAAATATGTTTACTTTACGCATAGGTATGCTTCGAACATTTCTGCAAACAGTTTTTGTACGACCAATGCGGCAGGACCATCGCAGAAGCAGACAGTGTGTACAGACCACCTTTAGTACGATGCATTAACAGTGTATTAGCAGCAGAAAAGAAATAATGACGTCATGTGCATACAATACACATTGATATACATATAAGGATCTCAACCCGCGGAAGTACTTCGATCACACCTGACAAAATCGACATACGTAAAAATACCTTGTCGGGTATAGGGAAATTTTCGTGCAATCGTTTGTGTGCTGAGACTTATTTACCACGACTTCCGACGATAATCCAATTGGTTGTCGCTATGTTCACGTGATTCATTATCGCTGGCCAATGGGAGTGCTGCGCCACCCGCGAGGGAGCCCTGTTACGGCGGTGACATCCTTGGCAACTTCGAGGGCCCTTTTATTCCGTTTCACATTTCGGCTGCCAGGCCGCGCCGGTTTCCGCTGCACACTTGAATGGGCAGTAGCTCCTCGCTTCTCTCTTTTGTGTATTTTCCGCCGAGTGGCGTCGCTACCTTTGGAGCGGCGCAATGTGCGAGTCGTTCTCTCGGTCGTAATGCATTTGAGGTCTCTCGTTTTCGCTAAGTTGCCCACGCCCAGAACATATTCTACGTAAACACACTCGTTTGAGTACGCACACGCACAAACGCACACACAGACACACATGCCGACACGCACACACACACACATGCACACGGACGCGCATACGTAAGCACACACATACACAGACGCGCACGCACAACCACATACACATAGGCACACACACGCGCAGGGCGGACGCGCATACGCACGCTTACAAACTCACGCACGCATGCACATACACACACATAGACGCACACGGACACGCTGCAAACAAACACAGGCACACACACGTACATAAGCACACACACACGGACGCGCATACGCGCGCACACACAAACATGCACACGCACGCAAATACGCACTCAATCATGCACACATGAACGCGCAAGCATGCACACACGTTGTCGCTTTTCCAACAGCTCGAAAAATCCTCCTCACAGGTCCGTGTGCCATACCGATCACCCGTTTACTCTGTTTTTTATCTTCCTTCTTCGCCGTGCAGTTTTCGTCGGCCAGCGCCGTCTGCTTTTAATAACGGTGTCAGGGGTTGCCAGACGACCCCACGCAGAACCTGTTACCTACCGCCGTCGAGCTTCTTTCTTTTTTTTTTGTATATCGTTGCGCCACATCTTTATTAGCTCCACCGGTGCGATCGTAAATCGGGGCACTGCGAAGGGAAAGGGGGAACGGCGGGGAAGGGTATAGGGAGAAAAAGGGGAGGGGAGGAAAAGAGGAGAGGAAGTGTTCGTGGACTCCTAGGGAACTTTGGGGAGAGTCGGGAAGACCAGGGAAAAATTGTTGACGCTGGAAGCGAGGGATAGAAAAGGGACCGCATAACAGTTGGATGTTTAGGTGAAGGCAAAAGGGGAATAAAGAAGGCAAAAAATACAGCGAACATTGAGGGATTTTTTTAAGTGTAGGGGGAATGAGGGGAACGGCAAAGGAAGAGAGTAGGGATATTGGGAGAAAACGGGAGGGGAGGTCGAAAGGAGGGAAATATTTCGTGGAACTCTAGGGAACTTTGGGGGGAGCGACGAACAATAGGGAAAACTATCATTACAAGCAGTCAAATTACTTGTAATCGATTACTTTTCTGAGCAATTTTGTAATCACTTAGAATGACATTTATTATGAAGTAAAACAAGAGTAATTTGATTACTTTTGGTAGTACTAAAATTACTTGTAACCGTTACTATTTCCCCCTCCCTTATTAATGGCGCCCTTTCCGCGGTGCCGCGGTTCTCCAGATCACAATAAAGATAATAATATTATTATTATTATTACTATTATTATTAATATTATTTTTATTATTATTTGCGACAAATTTCCTACCAAGAAAGCCTTGAACCAAGTATCTGACAGGAGGGTGAGTTACTAAAATGGGTGGACTAAGAAAATAAGCGGTTAATAATTCGGTGATCATAATTAGATAATGAAGAGTACGAAAGAAGAGTTTTCAAGCCGACAGAAAAGTCTGTCGTTTTGAAAATCTGATGTAATTGGAAATGCAGTTGGGAAAGTAATTGGAAAAGTTCTCCTCAAGTAATCAAGTAATCTAACGGAATACATATCCAAGAGTACTTGTAATCGTACATGATTCAAAAAACCCGAGACTGCAGGTAACGACACACACACTCAAAAGTCTCAAACGTTTGATTTGGGGGATCGGTGGCCGAGTGGTCCAGTTTGAACACCAGCTCGGAGCACGTGAAGCGAAAGCTCGCACTGCAGAACCCAGGATCGATCCTGGGTTCTATCCCCACCCCTGCCCGTCTCGATCTGGATGAGCATCGTACCGGCGTGCGGTCGTGTTTCACTACTACGTGGTGCACGTTAAAGACCCCAGGCTAGCGGTTTTGCCGCACTGGCTTCATTGCTCATCTACAGCGAGTGACTCGTCGCAACTTTGAAATGGCTGACCAACTACACGCTGTCTAAATATCTCCACAACCCCAATTAACGTTTGATAAAAGAATCACTCACAATACTAAGTCACGGAAATGCTGTTAATAAGCCTTCGTTTGGCTTTGAAAAGTGCTGTCCTTGAAGTGCCTACAAGTTTCCGGGAAGAAAAGTTGTTTCGTTCGTTTTGGATCGGGGTGACAGGGTTCAAAGATAAAAGAGGAGGAAGTTGTCGAGAAGGCCGTCACTGTCCTGCTACCTGTTTGGAATGTATATTTGTAAAAAGAAGTGTTCTTGGGGTTTTCTCTCCCCCTTTTCGTCCGTTTTCCCCCCTATTTAACCAGGTTTTGGAATATCAAATTTCAGCTGCGTGTGATACTTTTGAGTGAGTGTGCCGTTGCCTGCAGCTTTGGGATTTTTGAATCATGTTTAATGTACACAAGCTCGTTTGCGCCCTTACATTTTTTTTTCATTGTAATTGTAATCGAATACCTTCTTGGAGCGACGTATATAAGACTTTAAATAGGCAAGCGACTGCAGAAATGCTGGATGTTTAGGGAAGGCAAAAAAGAAGTCGACCAGCCACCACTGAAAACAGCGAAACTCGAGGTGCTTTGAAAGAGGATAGGGAAAGAGGGGACTGGAAGAGGTAAAACTGTGGGGGGAACGTGCAGAGGAAAGAAGCAGTAAACATATGTAGAGAATAAAAGCAGTCAACGAAAAAAGTTGGGGTGCGTTAGGTTTCGCAAGTCAGCAGAAAACGTCGGGACAACTCGAAAAAAAATATACAAATGAGGCTATGTTGCTGGCAGATTGAGATACCTGGGGTAAATTGGGGGAAAAGAAGGGCGATGGGGTTGTTTAGATTAAGCGAGCGGTAAATGTGGGGAAAGCAGGGAAAGAGTGCAGGGACGAAGCGAAAACTGGGGAACGTTTTGGGGGAAAGAAAGAAATGCTACAGGGGTATACCATGTGCCGTTCTTCCTCTCGGTCTCGTGGTGCCGTCATTAGCTCCTCTCGGGCTGTCGGATTTTCGGCCGGAGAGAAGAAGGAAAGGGAAATAAATAAAAGAGAGAGAGGAGGTAGGATGAAGCAAACCGAGTGCGCTGATCAATACCTGCGCCGAGGCGAGCGCGTGCAATCCCCAACTTGGCGAAAAACCGCGCGGTACCGCCGCCAGCCGCTTGGTCACGCCAAATCTGCTCCAACACCGGCCCCGGCGGTGATCGTTGATCAAGAGTCGCCGTTGTCAGCCGCATGTTGCGGGAAGAGGTGACGATGACCTGGCACTTTTTTCCAGCGAATGGCTCAACAAAAAAAGTTCGCCACTTGTTTATTTTTTATTTTACAAAGAAGAAAAAAATAATCTCTCTTGTCGTTAAATTTACGCATTCCTTGCGTCGCGCACAGGGCGGTGTTGCAAGGGGTGGGTTACCCTATATGTTACCGGCTGAACAACAAGCCCTATTGTCAAGCACCTACTGCATGGCACCATCTGCAGAAACAAACAAGGGGAAATAAAACCGCTATATCACGTGGAGAAGAAATATAAAATGAAAATACGTGCTGTAGAGGTGTGGATGAGGACCCGTGTGTTCATGGATACGCATATACTTCATTCCCGGTCTGACAGTCGCGCTAAAACAACTCTTCCTTACTTCTTTTTTTTTGCATTGTTAGAATGTGTAATTTTTAGATTGTTCAAATGTTTTGCTTGAGGCTCTCTATGTAACGGCCTCCCAGACCCCGGGAAGTTGCTCTCCATAGTAGCTTTTTTTGTCTGGGAAATCCTCCAGAGTATACACATAAAAAAAGGAAGTTCTCAATTTTAAAATGTACGTAAATCGGAACCAGTCCATTCCATTCTCGCACGGCCCATCCCGCCTTCTGTGTATATCATATTTTTTTTGTGCAGTTGTTTACGATTATTGCATTTTCTGAGTGTATATATACAGTGGAAACGAACAAAACGGGTTACTTCATCATTTAGTACAGAAGTAAGAACGTCTCTCGACCTTTTTTTGTGTGTGTCAGTTGAAGCCGTCACGCGAAATTTATGCCCTACCAACCGTAAAGCTCCATGATTCAACGTATAAGTGTAGAGCAGACTGGAAACGTTTTCGACAACCTGGCAGCGGCAACAGCTGTCGGCGCTCCTCGCTGTAACGGCAGCAGTGATGGCTCCTATCCAGAGGGCACTGTAAGTCAACGAGACAATGCGCGTAAAAGTTAGCATCCCCCCCCCCAATTTTATCACCTAAAATTCAATGCCTAGCTTTTGCCGTCTATCGATTATTGGGCTCTCCGTTACGCTTTTTCTTTTCTTCTTTACAGTCGCCTGTTATTACGGCGGTTGTAATAGTTGTTGTATGAGACATCTAGCATAGTCATGCTGGTTTTAATACAGCATTCGTACGCGCTTTTTTTGTAGTGTGTTTATTTAAAACGAATGTGCTCGCATTTTGTTTTCTTTCGGAAATGCGGTTTTGGGCAAAGAGATATGGAAATAATTGATTTTAATTTATTGTATGTTTAAATCCTTGTTTGTTACTTTTGTTTTTCTCATCGAATTACATTTTACGAGTCAATACTTGTAGCTTACTTCACCGAAACAAACTAAAGTACCAGGAAATGGCAGTTTTTGTTTGATTATACGGTTATATTCTACAAGCAAAGTTACATAATATCCCCGTTTGAAGAGCAAAGATTGCAGTTTGGTCACTTTTGTTGTAACACGACTTCTGATCAGAGTGTAAGATTCACTGGTGGGAAAACGTCTGTAGAAGCCTACTTTCACGCACGCGACCGGGAGCCAGTGTACTCGCAACTTACGGGTAGCCCCATCTGCGACGAATGACGATGCGGCGGAGAAAATAAATTTAGACCAGATATGCATGGAACTCTGAGTTGTGACATTAAGCAATGCAGAGCACGACAGTCTTGCATTGCATAAGTTCACGAAACTCAGACTGCGTCGTTTAGCCGGTCGCCACATGTGTCGCCCACTCGGGTGCGAGTTCGCGGTGCTGCCTCACGATAGCGCTGAATGAGTGATTGGACACTCCGGTCGTCATTTGGCCTCGTTGCCCCACCAGTCGATCTTACAGCCTGCTTTTGATAGAGTAGTTGCTTTATACTTGACATCAATATAACAAAATAGCGCAAACAGAACAAGGACGAAGAGGATACGACAGGACTGGCGCTGAAGGAACAGCGCAGCAGTCCTGTCGTGTGCGTGCCTCTTCGTCCGTGTTCTATGTGCGCTATTATTTTTTTAATGTTAGGTATTTTAGGAATTTTTTTTTTCAAGAGCTCGAGGAACGCAAGGCGTGGCAATTATGTTTTCGCCTCGTGATTGGTCCTTCGACGTTTTTATCGGCTAATGCCGTAACCCCATTGGGTGCGAAGCGATCATATATCATGCCACTCACCATGCCTCGCGTTTTTTTTTTTTAAGTTGCGAGTGATTGTAAGGCGTGCAACCTATACTTCGTGTCACTACTTGTGTGCAGTGCAGGCGAAGGCAACGCCAGGCGAGGGGAGAAAGCAAAGCACTAGGAACGTTAGAAAGGAGAGAAGGTCTCTTTCTCGTCGTTCCCAGGCTTCCTAGTGCTTGCCCTTTCTCTCCTCGCCTGGCGTTGCCTTCGCCTGCACTGCACGCAAGTATCTTTTTTTAGTCCGCTTCTTGCGCGCTTGGTGCGTTTGCTTACAAACCAAATGCGTCGACGCGCTTTTGTTTTCCCTCGAGCCAAAACCAACGACGGGGTCGTGCTTGGCTGGCTCGTCATCGCGCGTATCCTGAGAGTTCCCTCCGATGCCCCTTCCCCTCATCGGATCCATCGATGCGCCCAAGAGGCCTTTTGGAACACTTGCCCGCCGTATACACCTTTTCTACATGGGCGACGCCATCTTGAATTCTGGAACTTCCGGTATGCGTGAAAACACCGCTTTCTTCTCGCCTCGCCAGTAGAACGTGTTAACATTTTAATTGCAACCGTCAGTCGTTCTTGTTATGTCCCTTCTATATTTTATTACTTGTTCCGGATGGTTATCACTTTTTTTTCTTCTTTTTTTTTCGGAACGCATACCGGATATGGGGAAAACATGGCTGGGTGCGAGGCTAAGCAAAAAAGGTGTATACACAACGACACGCGGCCATGACGCCACGCCGCTACTGGCAAAGCGCATGCGCAGAATCTCCACGCGAATCTGGTTCCATGCTCACCTTGCAGCGCCCGCACCTCGTGTGGGAACTGCGCTCTTGCCCAGCATGCACGACCTGTGCCCGCAGAAGAATGTGCCAGCGCGCACCTTGTACACTCTAAGAAATGCCTGCACGTCTACTTACCCACAAAACACTCAAAGAGCCAATCCCTGCGATCTACGAAATCAACTCAGCGAATGATGAGGCGGAACATCTGTTTAGACCTCAAAATTAAGTCTGAGCTGTGGCATTACGCAATGCAAGCATGACGCTTTGCATTGCGTAATGCCGCAGCGCAGACTTCATTTTTAGGTCTAAACGGATGTTGCTCCTCACCATTTGCTGAGCTGATTTCGTAGATCGCAGTGATTGGCTCTTTGAGTGTATTGCGGGTAAGTGGACGCCCAGGCATTTTGTTAGAGTGCAGGTTGAAACGTTTTATAATTTTTTCGTCGCCCATACCTACGGTGGAAGAAATACATTTAGGTGATAACTATGGCCGCTATTAACGCGGGGAGCAAGCGACCAGATCGTGTTCGGAGCTAGCCTCGAACCAGGAGTAGTTAGTTTCCGCGCCGTCGTGGAGGGCGCTGCGGTATGAGGTCCCTCCTCGGCGGCCACGGTGTCGGCGGCATAGCGTGTTCGCCTTTTTCGCGGTGTGGTGGTGTGGTGGTGGTGTACGGCCAGTGGCTGGCCTCGTGTTTTGCTTTGGTGCTGTGTCGATCACAGGTGCCACCATCGTGCACGAAGGTGAGCCTTAACCCGGAAGAAGAAGAAGGAAGAGAACACAGATTTACGGACTCTGGCGACTTGGTGGCGGCGTGGCGGCGGTGAGGTACAACAAGAAGCGGTGAGCGAGGGAATGCGGGTCAACCACTGGGACAAACACCCGGAGTGGTCGGTTTGGGAGGGACCCGATACTTGGGCGCCATCTATCCCCGTGTGAGTGAAGAGCACTCAGTGCACCGAACATAATGTGGTCGCCGTGTAGGACAGAGTCATCACCTAAATGTTTCTTCCACCGTGGAGCTACGTTCACGCGCGCGCTGCACACGCTTGTACGCTTGGACCACAGGCGCCATGCTTCCATTTGACTTTACTGAAGCGTGCACAGCTTCGAGGGGCGCTCAAGATGCACAGGCGCACCTGCGCTCATAGCTTTGACTGCACAGCCACCGAATGTTGTTTGCGAGTGTAGTCTCATCACGCGGGAATCGAACAACAAAATGACTGACATGACGTCACGTGCAAACCATGTATATACTCCGTTCACCCGGGGTATTGACACGAGGGAGAAATCCCGGGGATTTCTCCCCGGCGCGCGCGCATCATGAGACGAAAACGCGAGGCTTTTGCACATCGCAAAGCCTGACGTTTTCGTCGCAGGATGCGCATGCCGCGAAGAAATCCCCGGGATTTCTCTCTCGTGTGAATACCCTTAAGCTGTGACTAGAAGCTCCGCCTTCAGCGCGAGCTCGCTGGCTTCCGTGGTGCTTGGTTGCGCGTGCCTGCGCGTTCATACTTGTGTTAGCAAGGGCGGAACGCTCGCGCTGATGTCGGAGCTTCTAGTCTCAGCTTAAGGGTGGACGGAGTATATAGTAAACCACGGGGTATTTTCGTCGGCCTACGCGGTCTCCAGGTGAAGGAACCGTACTGATCGAATAAAAGAATTGTTACGAGACCGCCGAAAGACAAAAATCTTTCGATGGCGCCGAAATTGGATCACTCCCGTCGGTCGGGCTCTGCCGGTCGGGCATGCTAACCATGGCACAACTCAATGCCACCTGAAAGAAAAGGCCTACACGTGACGTCATCGTTGGCAGATCCCCGACCCGCCCCGAGCGGCAGACACGCCAAGCGTCGCCACGCGCTAGCGTCGCGCTCGTTGTGAGACGCCCAAGACCGCGCTCGTACCTCAAAAAAAAAAAGAAGTCCATTACTCCATTGGATTAGTACAACTCACTCGTGTGCATACTCCGCCCCCTATAGCGAAAATAAAAAAGTACCCATGGCAGTTTTTGAAACATTGAGTTGTTGTTGTTGTTGTTTTTTGTCCTCGTAAAATTGTCCCGCCGTCTGCTTGAAATCGATAGCGATTTAATCTGGAGCCCAGGCGCGCGGCAAATGGCTCGACGTTCTTGCCAGGGGTATCCATAATCGACTGCTTCATTAACAAAGCGCTAATTAAGCGACCTGTCCTTTTTTTATTTTAACCGCGCTCGTTGACACAGAAAATGCGTCGTCACGGGGATCGGTTATTCGCCCGTCCGACTCGGACTTGGCGACGGCGCCATGAACGGAGAAAAGACGCGCTGTCAAGTCGCAATTTCAACGCTCGTACATCCCACAAAAGACACGGTCTGCAGACATAACAGAGATGTATCTGCGGAGACGCCTCGCGCAGAACGCCAGAACGCCGAGCTCTGATTGGAGGGATTAGTGGGTAGAGGAAAGGCTATAGCTGCCTTTGTCTCCCCTCTCTGCCCACCATCTCCCTCCAGCCGTATGTAGCGAACAAGAGCGTCGGCGGCTCTTCACGCAGTGTGACGTGTTCGAATTCCGGACGCTGCCGGCGTTCGGCATTCGAACGCATTCGAAAGGCTTGTATAGAGGCAAGGGTAGATGGCATTTGCGTCTGCCCGCCAATCGCTCCGATCAGAGATTGGCGTTCTGACGTCACCGCACACTCCCTCCTTCTCTTTCGGGTAGTCGCCGTATAATAGAACATTTACGCTCCCATCCCGTACGGAGATTTCCCACGGACTTTTGGTCACGTGCTTTTTGTTCTTTTCTTCGGCGCACTACTGCGCTTCTCACGCGCTAAAAGTCTTTCTGATAATGACTGATTTAGTGGTTTTGGACGACGCTCAGCAAGTTTCTAATTGAAACGATATGTCTATTTTGACTAATTAAAAAGTTAATTAGTGAATTTTAATTAATAACCCGACTTATCGCAAAAGATTAGCCACCCACATATTGTACCCCTGGGCGTATAACTCACTCGCACACACCGCATAAGTGTAGCTTTCATGGCTTTTTTTAAAACAAATCTGCAAGAATAAAAAAGAAAAAAAAACTGTATATACGCTTTGCAGATACCTTATGTAATTTATATTCGAGTTCTGATGTGAATATTGGCCAAATCGGATATACTTTTTTTTTATAATAGGGTACACTGAGGCCAAGCAAACTACAACGCGACAGTGTAAGATTGCACTCTTTCCTGTGGTACACTGGTTACAATAGCTGTACAAATAAAATATATCGATCCCGCGGAAATGCCAGATACGACACTGCATAAATGTTGCGGGTATATGAAACTATTACCGCGCTCGCAGTGAGGGCAGTGTGAACACGAATATAGGACACTCGAGCGCTTTTCGTGGTAAGACAAAATTAAGGCAACGTTTGGGAATTAATCCTGGAAGACGTCGCAGAATCTGAACGAGTTTAATTTAGTGCAACAACCGGAACATTTTACAACTCTACACCAATCACTAATAAATCAGATCTATATGCTTATATCTATAAATTTTACCCGTCTTCTCTATGCAAAAGAACATACAAAAAAGCAGATACACAATTAGCGTGAACAATGTGATATTAACTAAATCATGACTTCTTCTTAGGTTCTTAATCTGACAGCTTAACAAAATTAGGGCGGGACGAATTCCGAGCATCTAATTATCGCTCTTCGGCCAATGGGATTGTGGCATGACCGGACAAGCACTCCGAGGAACCAATCACAAAGCAAGGAGCGTGTACATGATTGGCCACTTAATCTGCCAGAGACTACACAGCAACGCAATTTAATAGGAATTAACGAGATCACGAAAATAAAACACAAACATTCAAACCAATCTAATAATAACACATGCGAGACACGCAAGATGAAGCAAAAACCACCTGACCGAGTGATTGGTCAAATCAAGAAAAAATAAAGTTTGGCGCATTATTCGTGCATTGCACGGAGCAGTTCTTACACGATTTGGTTGTCCGGGATAGAAACTGTGCTTTCGGCTTTTCAAACGCGTGTGCGTCTCGATAAAATAACGGCAATATTATTAAATAAATTCACCCGCCTATATTTTAATTCATCGCATAAAGAAGTACATCAGTAATACTCCGCGAGAGGCCGGACTTTGTTTACTATAATTTTTGACTGTATACGGCTATAAAGTGTAACATATATAGTCAAAACAATTTTATGTTTTAACTATTTTTTTTTCGATACAGCATCTGTATTAATTGGGCTAAATTGAAATACACGTTTCTCTGAACTAAACAGTGCAACACCGTAATAAGCAGCCGCAAAAACAAAACAAAAATATTTGGAAAGTAGAAAAACGAAAGGGAAGTAGAGCACCTGTAAAATCTTAGGGAAAAGAACTTCTCCACCACGCTCCCTATCTCGGATAACTTCCCTAGACATGGTACAAAAGAACCCGTTTTTCCCGAAAGTGATGAAGAGACTCTCGTTGTAGGAGGGTGGCCCATACTGTCTCGAGGGTGCAGTCTTCACTACGCCCGCTTTTTGTTTCCTTCTTGAGGCTATAAGGTAAATAAAGAACGTTTCCGCGAGAATCATGAGAAGCACGGGTCGACAGTCGAGTCCGCTATCGTGCTTGGCTGTTGACGATGTGTTTTTGTTTTTTTTTCGCGGGGAAGGCGAAGTTACGGCGGAGGCAACGTTTGCTCGAAAGCCATGGCCTCAGGGCACGCGATGTAGAGCGTTCTCTTTATTTTATTTTTTTTTCGTAAGAGAAAAAGAAGGATTTGTTGGGGAAACAAGGTAGCGATGTTTGAGGTTGCGAAATTTCAAGGTGTCGGTGTTAGTTTCTGCGATGATTTGAAAGCTGCTTTTCGTATTCAACAATTTCTTCTTCTTTTCTTCTTTTTTTGCCGTTTCTTATCTGAAACGTTACTTCGTAGATTTATACGACATTGTCGCTATTTTGACTTTGCGTCTGAGTTTGGTAAAAAATTGTGAAAGAAGAAAATTAAATAGCTCGAAAAAGAAAACGCGATAACGCCGTGAGGAAATGCTTCTCGTTTTCATTCGTCTAACACAAATAAAAGTTATTCCATAATACAAAAAAAAGAAAAGTTGGTAGGCCAATTTACATGGAAACTCACTATATAAGTGACCACTGTACGCTGAGGATATACTCCGAACGACACAAGTTTCCGGTCGCCATGGGCTCCGGAGAGACCGTAATAGAATCTAATCAGTTTTGATCAGCTAAGGAAAACGGCGATGATACACAAATGTTCCACCGAGAATAATTTTCAGATAACTCGCATGCCTCAACCATGCGACTTATCTGTCCGCAAAATCGAGCTTTGTGCGTATCCGCGTTCAAAGGGGAGTGCAGCGATTTCCGGACTTCGGTCAAGTATTTGTGGAAGTTGCCCTCTGACACTTCTGAGTAAAGAACACAAAACCGATTTCGCCTGCGTGTCCTAGTTGTTGTGTAAAAAAAGATAAATATTGGCATTTTTGGCACCCCTCAACTCACTTCCAGACTTCAGGGTCACACCTGGTCGCACTCCTAGTGACGTAATTCGGGGTGCAGCTTCCCGTGTTCTCTCACAGAGGACGCTGCCTCTCCCTCTCTCTGCTGACATTAGCGGGCGTTATGCTGCAGCTTAGAGCACGAGCGAGGTCACGTAAGCTTCTTGCCATGGTTCCTTCGGCTGCCACTCGCGGCTGCAGGTGGGGAAAAAGCTCGACTTTTGCTTTGCGATTATGCAGCGGAATCGCGACATTTTTTAATGAAAAAGAGGATTTTTCATATCCTCCGAAACACGATAAACAGCGTAAAAATGACGAGATGCAAATTCTTTTAATCTTAAAATCGTTGCACCCCCCCCCCTTTAATTCGTGCACGATGTATTATACTCTCTAACCGCTCAATTCCCACCACACGCTCACAGTTACGGTTAGCCACAGCTCAAAGAAACGCGAGGAGTGGCGAGTTCTTGACGTCGCATTCTCATTGGCTGCTCCAACGACCAATGAGATCGCAGCGTTAGCCGACGAGAAGTCCGAGCAACCAATCGCGAAGCGTGAACATAATACGTCACACCCTGCGTTCCCTAATCTGTCAATGGCCACAGACCGACCCGACTGTACCCAACTCTTTGACGCCACGCCACTGCGGCGACGCTGCTGTCGGCCCTGCGCATGCGCAAATGCGTGGGGCTCGTTTACATACGGCCTGTTGGTCGTCGATAGAGCGAGAGACAACATCATCGATTCGGGCGCTGCAACGTTCGTTGTTTGAGACATTAGGCTAGGTGGCGTGAGCTCACCGCCCGTTGCACAAGGGTATTGGGCAGGAGATCGAACTATAGGGGGCGCTCTGACCCGTTTGTTGTCCCCATACTCGGTGATTGTTTATTCAACGCAATGCCTGTGCACATGACCCAGAGGCCTTATGGGCATGTCCATGTTAGCATCTTCTACAATAGGAGCGCGGGGCTACGAGTTTAATGTAAAAGATGCTCACAGCAATCGACGACAGCGTAGCAGTGTAAGTGCCGGCATCTATCCTCGAGAGCGTGAGCTGTGACCCTCTTTTAGCCTTTGTGCTGAGCTGGACCGTGCCTGCTATTGTTCATGCAGGCCGGAGTGGAAGCAGAAGCGCTGCTCCTCCCGCTGCACCGGAGAACACGAACTCTAGCCGAACGCTGACGCCGCGTTCGGTTATGTCGGGTGAGCGCTGAGTCATTGTATTGTTGTCCCCATCCGTGTAGTTCCAAAGTTAACCGCTTGGGGCGTCAACGGTCGCTCCTCCTCCCCAATAGCCATTGACATCCATCGATCCATCCAACGGTGTTCGTCGCAGACACGACGACAGATTTATCTGCGGAAACACCTCGAGCACATGTTCCCAACTTTCTGGGGCATCGATCGCCGCATTTCAATCAAGAACAACAGCAGACATCGCAATGTGTTCCCCGGAAATAGTTCAGATGACGATCATTAAAATATCAATAACTAGTAATTAAACTTTTTTGGACGCGTACGGTTTCCTTTTACGGCTCTACAAACTTTTGTTTTTTTTGCCTTGAATTATATGGTTTACAGTCACAAAATTGTCACTTTCTGCATTTCTTGACAAAAGATCGTAATGTTCTCGAGGACTGTAATTGCCCGCGTATCATAGAACGCAAATCGATTAAAATTTTGAATGTTTCATTGAAAACTATATTTTTTATTCCACGGAATGTTCCAGAAAGTTAGCCGCGTTGTCCGCAGCATGTCTTATTAGAAATGGTTTGAACATGTCTGCTAAGAGTTTTTACACGACTAATGTGGCACGTCCACCCACGAGGATCAAACCCACCTCGGGCCTTTTTGCATGATGTATTAGCGGACTCACCGCGGCTTCACAATACACTCGGTGACTATCTTCCCTATGGCGTGGTCTGGGACCAGTCGTATATATACACGCGCGTTACTCGAAAAAAAAAAGTAATATATTTCAATTGCATCTACTCTTGGTTAAAAATATATTCAGTTAGATTGCTTGAATACTCGTGAAAAAAAAATTAAACCCTACTTGAAAAAAAAAAAGTACCCGTTACTTTTTCGATTATTTGAGATTTTCAAACCGGCTGGAGTTTTCTACCCGGTTTGAAAAAGGTCTTTCGTACTGACCATTATGGCATTAGAATCACGAACTAGAAAATACTTCTTTTTTAAATTCAACAATTTTGGAAGCCTATTCTCCTGTAGGAGACTTCGTTTAAGTTTTCCTTAATAAAAGAAGTGTTTTTTTAAAGGCTGTATTATAAAGGGAAGAAAAAAACAGTAATGGTTACAAGTAATTTTAGTACTTCCAAGGGTAATCGTACTAGTCCTGATATTACAACCCAGGGATAAATCTAATGAAATGACTACAAAATTACCCGAAGATGCAATCGATTACAAGTAATCTGAATACTTGTGATAAGTATTGTACAAGGCTGTCCAGAACAAACACCCGTTCTTCACCTACACCCTAAGAAATAGGAGCGTCTACTTTCCCGCAAAGCACATCGGAAAGCCAATCGCTGCATCAAAAATACCGAGGCTGAAAATATGTCTAGACCTAAAGAAAACAATCTGCGCTATGACACCGAGCACGGCAGTCTGTTTCTTTAAATCTCCAATATGCTAACAAAAAAAAAAAAAAAGTCTTTGTTAGTTTTTTTTTTTTGCAGAACAATGGGGCAGTTTATCACGGCGAACAATAGAAAGATCTCAGTGATTGACGAAGTTGGGAATACGCCGAGGATCTGAAAAATTCCATGTAGACAATGAGGAAGTGAAACGTCGAGCGCATTGTACCTGCACATATCGCATTTTTCGTTTTGTTTCATCATATTCTGAGCTTTCACAGCGGAGTTGTTAAGGGCTAGTTTCCCCAGGATCGTGTCCGTCCTCAAATGACCTGATGACACAGAATTCTGGACAGCTACCGCCGTCGCTCATAGATGGCGGCAACCTTTCGATGCCTTTCCACGCTGGTTTGCCCACTTGCGGCCGGCCATTACTTCATTCCCGCCATACTATACTTCGCTGGTCTTCCTTCTTCACAAGAGTGGAAAGGCTGAAATTTGTTTCGTCCGCCAGAATCCTTCTACTGTTCGCCGTGGCTGGCTGTACCCGTGTTCTGCACTCACAAACCTTATTATTTTTTTTTTTTTTTGCAGCGGTAGTTTTTTTTTTTTTTTTTTTTGACGATGTTTGGCGGAGTTTGTATGCAAAAACCCGCACGACCGCGAGGAGAGAGTGATGGAGCCTCCGCGGTATCACTCTCTTCCCATCGCCGTCGCCCTCGGTCAACCACGTCATCTATGATAAGTCATAAGGGATTGATTGACACGAAACATGTGCGCACATGGCAGCGTGCTATAGACAAAGCAGATCGGTAAAAACCGCCTGCTATACTTTGTTTCAGCTTAAGTTCAGACGCTGCCGATGCTACAAAGGTAATGCGACCAATCAAGCAGGGTTGAAAGCGCAAGTCACTTGGTCGTTTCATGTCTGTGATTGGTTCAGCGATAATTGAACACGTACGGAAACGGAACGAACATGATGATGATGCGCTTTTGATGCTTTCTGATTGGTCCGACCAGCTCGTAGCGTCGGCTGCGTCTGGACGCAATGTGAAACGGAGTATAGTCTGGCGCCGTGTGCGCTGCCCAATTAAAACTGATGTGATGACGATGGTTTTGATTGGAGAGGGGAAGGGCGAAAGTTAGGATTATGGCAACACGCCCGATGACATTTAAGTCTCAAATACCCAACGAGGTAGAGGGGCTTAGAGCGATAAACTGGTATCCCGTTCACCAGGCAAAACTGACCACCCCTTGGATGCCGCCATGTACAATTTTGACCACTAGACTCGTCACCGTACCAAATCCTGAGGATTTTATGCAAAACTGAGCCGAGATTTGTATTGCGATCGCCGTAAAAACACATGATAAACTATTTTTCCCATAGATCAGTGTTTAGCTCCGATAAAAACCCAAAATACAGCACCGCGGCTAACGGCATCTATAGCGGAGACATTGCGAAGCTGCCGGACTTTTTGTCGTAAAAACACATTTTGGACCTAAAACAAACTAAATTTAGCTTATCTCGTCGGTACCGTTATTAAAGATCACTAAGCAATTCTTTGAGCGCGGTACTTCTATAAGGTTACGTGTCTATAGTGGTCAAAAATGTGCAACATGGCGGCGGCCACTTGGGGCTTTCAGCTGCCAGTTTATCGCTCTAAGGCACTCTACCTCGTTGCAAATTCCCTACAGAGTTCTCAGGACTCCGCGTGCGATGTCGGTATAGGCAGTATTCACTGGCGGCCATAGTTGTGCGCGCGGCTGCTGAGCGCGTGCTGACGGCGAGCTTCAGCAGTTCTTTTGCAACGTGCATTTCTCACCATCGAGATTGCCGGTCTTAGCAGGCTATGCATGTGAGCTCGTTCTGAGCATGCGCTCTAAACATCGCCCGCAAATATGGCGTCCTGTAAATAACCCCATTGGCTGCTCGCAGCCAATGGTGGACAACAAATCATCTATAGTGGCAGCAGGCAGAAGTGGTCCGACGTGTCGAGCAATCGATGGCGAGACGCGCTAGTGGGATATTCCCCTCTCTCTCTCTCTCACATCTCGTAAAGCGTGCTTCCTACAACCATTCTAAAATAGACCATTTGCTGTCTTACCCAAGCGTCAAGGAGAATGCAGGGATTGGTGTTCCACGCGCCACACGCGCACGCCTTTCCTGTATAAAAGATTCGAAGTAAATAACCAAACGAAAGCATTGACGAACGCGCCTGCAAGATGCCATTTGTTTTAGGTATTTGCTTTAGAAAATTTACTACTGCTGAGGCCAGCACGTGCGGCACGTGGAACACCAATCCCTGCATTCTCCTTGATGCTTGGGTAAGACAGCAAATGGTCTATTAAGCGTAGCTCCTAAAGCAAATAACCTAAAGCTCACAGACTAAAAGCAAATCTCCAAGTGCACATCTTTCGATAGCACAATAGCTGCCGCTGTGTAATCGCAACATTTTTGTAAGAGTTACCAAAAGAATGTAACACAATACGTTACCCGCTCCCTGCAACTAAAAGGAACGCGCGGTGTCGTCCTACATCGCCTCGAAATAAAATAAATGCGTTACCGCTAGTTCCCAATAAAAAGTCACGCACGTTACTTTTGCGTTACTTTTTTAATTATGGCTTAACACGTTTTACTGTTTTGACGTTACAGGCATGCATGAGCGCCATATTTAAAGATACAATTTGTTCATGCAGAAACTGAACCTAATTACACCATCTTTTTTTTACGGTTTCATCTAAATACACGCAAGAAAAAACGCAGAGAGAAGCGCAGAAAACTAAAATGATTCCCACGGCATATGGTGCCTAGAAACGCGAAAAAGATTGATGTGGAACTTTTTAAAGTCTTGGGAATAAGTTACATTACTAGTACGGGGTTACGTTACTAGTAACGTAACCCGGTACCCGTTACTCGAAATAAGTAAGATAAGTACGTTACTGCCAACACTGATCGTAACACACATTGTGTAAACGTTTGAAATTTTTTTTAGAGTCAATAATGCTTGTTTTGGTTCATCGTAATGTTAAACGGTGTATACAGTGTTTGTCATTAAGTTCAACCAGGTCCTCAGCGCGCTCATCATTGTCCGACGCTGGTCCCTCTAATCTCCCAGGCGGCATCCGAACGGACCAGCAACAAGAGCAAAGCGCCGTTATTTATCACACTCAAGCGGACACCAAAACAAGAGGCAATTGCGCAAATTTACGCGCGTGCTCGAATGGGCGATATTATATAAACGCTACCGCTGTCTCCCGCGGGTCGTTTTTTTTTTCTCTTCTGTTTTTGTTTTTGTCTTGTTTTTTGTTTCAATTTTTAATGACCCTGATTAAGTGCCGTCCCCAAGCAGCAAGGAGGAAGATCTTGTCTTCCGCCTCCTTGTTTTTCTCTCTTCCGCTCGCCCTCATTAATTTTCGGCAAGAGTGGACCCGCTCGCGGCCGCCAATTAGGCGACTCAACGAGTCGTCCGAGATGCATGGGCAGGCTGACCTAATTGCTAACGTTTATCGCCGAACTAGACCGCATGAAACGGTGGTGGGGGAGGTTAACAACAAGCAGCCACGGCGGTTAGCTATTCGCGACTCCAGCAAAACGGAAGGAACCTTGCGGGAAGACACCGAACCGGCCGAAACAGGTCCTTTCGTGATTTCCGCCCGTCTCTCGTGGCTCCGGTGATTGCATGTTGTCGGCGGAGCTGGCGCGAGAGAAGTTGCTCCGGTTGTGACCAAAGCACCAAAAATAACAACAATAACAAAGCCACATGAAAAAAAGAAAAGAAAAGCATGACTTATAATGCTTTGTAGGTTAAATTCCGTGGAGCGAATATTCGGAAAAGAACTAGGAATTTCGCCTCGGGGCGCGTTCGCTTTGCACGTGATTCACTCTTCTGACACCACGAGCACGGCGAACGCCGCCGGGCCAGCGCCGGGCGCAATTCGTCGCTTTTTCGCAGCATAGTCGCCCCATGGACGTGAGCGCGAGCTCTCTGCATGCCCCTTCGCTTGAAAGTCGGCCAGCGAGAAGCGCAATGCGTATCAAGCTCGTGACGTCATTTGTTCCTGCAAGGTCAAGGGTACTCTAGTTGCGCGCCTTGCAGCTTGGCGGCATCAACGCGTGACAATCTCGTCTCGTAGTAATAATATCCGAGGGCGAGAGCTCGAGGTCGCTGCTTTGAAGCGTTCTTCCGCAGAATGAGCGCTCGCGCTGGAAATGCAAGTCTCAAAGCCAGGAGTGCGAGCTAGCACGCGCTTGTATAGCTTTGGTTGCAGTCTCAGCTTACGGGTGAGCGGAGTATAAACGCGTTAGCGTTCTCCACCAACTCACATTCAGGAGTAAGTAACTCCACGAGCGAGCCATACTGCCGAGAAGTGGCACAGCTTCTTAGAAACTCATGACGTCGTGGCATTCCAACGGAGCTTCACAGACCGCCACCAGACGCAATTTTGAAATACGTTCATTCGTTTTAAAATTAGTTTTCTCGTCATCTCTGCTTCCAGCCCAGAAACACTAGTCTAGGCTAGTGTTTCTGAGCTGCCGACCCAACATGGACCACATCGAAACAAAGAAATAAGTGCAAAACGTTTCGTTTCCGGACATCTTTAAAGAGCTCCAGAAAAAAAAACAAAAAAAAACGTTCTTCTTTAACAGTTTAGTTGAGAGACTTGGGACACGCATGTCAAAAAAATTATTTTACGCGAAAAAAAATATTTTTTAGAGCAATATTGACGGCGCGAGACGCGATTTAGTCGGTAGTCACCTTCTTTCCACTTGTTTTCTCTCGGCATTTGGGGAGCCTGGAGGAGAGGTGGATCGGCTTCGCCTTCACATTGAGGTCGAAAGAGCGAATGACCATTCTGTGACGTCATGGACTTTGCGCGCAGAATTTCAAATAAATCTCTCGCCGTCAATATTGCTCTAAAAATTGTTTTTCGCATAAAATTTATTTCTCGACACGCGTGTCCCAACCAAACTGTTAAAAAAATATTTATTTTTATTTTTAGGGGTTATTTAAGGAATTAGGCGCTCCTTGGATGTCGTTACTGTTGTTTCAGCGTTGCCTAGGTCTGCTCACAACGGATCATTTACGAAACCGCGTGAAGCAGACATTGTGCGTTTATCAACGTTCATCAGGCGCGGTAGAAGGACTGTAGGTATATAGCCCTTTCATCGCTTCCCCGAAGAAAGCCGGCTTACTAGAACAGCGTCTTTAGCAACGTTGATCTCAGCTGAGACTGGGTGAAAAAAGCACTGCAGAGGCAGCAGTGGGGCGCGCGATCATTTTCGAGACGCAGTTTGAGTCCCGCTCAGCTCGTGCGCTGGCTTTGGGAATGCTTTGTTTCCCTAGAGCCACTAAATGAGCTGCGCTTAGACTATCGGCACTCTGTTCCCCGACATTGTTGTGGGCGCCGCCATCTTGGTGCTTGTGCAGAGCAGACGCCACTGCCGATCGTCATGATTCAAAAGTGCGACTTCCTCAGCATTAGATTCGGTGTTAGGAAGCTCATGGAATATTGCTTTGCTTTGTCGCAAAGTGTTTAAACATTTGTGGAGGACGGAAAAGCGTCTCCCGTGATTTCAAATAAAGCTTCAGATAACTGGCAACCATGATTTTAAGCCACAATATGGCAGGTGTCGTTACTCTGAAGCGTATACCTTATTTAGCATGGCACTCCTTTCCCCCAGCCTCAGCTTAGACGCTGTTTCTAACAACCTGGCCCTGGAAGCTCGCTTACTCCAACAGATCGTCGCAGGTTTGAAGTGTAGCGGATAAAAATCGGGGCAAACCATTTTGAGACCAATGTTGACTCGAGCGTTTATGCGTTTATGCGTTGAGCTAGAACATGGCAAGGCAGGACCTGTTTTCGACCGCCATATTTTCCCAATAATGGCGAACCCCGATTGCTGGGGTCGCGAATAGGTAAACCTTTAATGCGGTTCTGTCACGGTTTTTGCTGGTACGCACTGACGCGCAACATCCATTACGGTGGTCTTGCTGTTGACTAAGTATTTTCTGCGTCATTCATTTCGCACCACAGAATTTGTTTGTTGTGGGAAAGAACAAAATAGAAAGGATCACCAGCACGGCGACATGACGTCACGTGCAAGCCATGAGAAAGTGCCACCGGTGTGTTGTGAATTGGTCTTTCATTCCATGTTCGCTGGATGATCTGATTGATCTGATTATCAGTCGTAATACGCGCGATGTCGAAATTGTTCCTCTCACAACGAGAATTGCAATATATTTTCTTAATGGAAGCATATATATTCGAGGTGTTTGCGCGTTATAATCGTATTATGTCATTCTTCAGTTATTTTTTTATGAGTGTGTTAGAAATTGTGCATGGCACGATATGTATCCAGTTTGCGGTCCCTTCTTTTTGTTGGCACGTATTCCATCATTTACTCTGAAATTGCACCAACATCGCGCTTTTGATGCCGTATTCACGCTCAAACAAAAACGTTTTTTGTCTTATTGCTGGTATATGTTTTGGGTTGCTGAACCGTATATGTCTAGGATGTGAAACCGAAATTTTCATTAAAAAGATGAGGCCCCAGAAGCGTTGAACGGGACGCCATGAACTCCATCACTCATACATCGATATCTCAAACGGATGGCCGTATTTCTGGAAAACGTAAGGGCGCGATCAAGCGAAGACTATGACGTCATTGTCCTCCTGGAACATTTGAGAATAAGGGAAGCGGCCTCGCTTTTCTCCTTCTCGCTTCGGTTCACCTGCTCCAGGGGGCGAAGCGAAGAGGAGAGCGAATCGCGCACTTCTTTCCTAAAAATTCGGCCATCCGTCAGAGATATCGCCGTATGAGTGATGTTATTTGGGTTTTTGCAGCGTCACGCCTATCGCTCCAGCCTTGTTTTGTGAGCTCCGAATTTCGGTTAAACATCCCCTTAGTAGGTTAGACGAGAACCACCACATACGCTACTCTTAGGGCATCCGCACTAGGTCCCGGATTTTCTTCTGGGCGCCGCCATGTTGGTGCTTGGTGCAGAGGGGCGCACGCACTTGGCGTTCGTTACAATTGGAAAAGGCGATTTTCGGGGCTTTGAATGTGCGACGTCAAGAAGCACAGACGATATATCGTCCTGCTCTGTAGGTACTGTTTTAACATGTGCGTGAGGACGTAAAAGCGTTTCCTGCGATTTCAGATACAAGGCTTCGGATAAGTGGCGACGATGATTTCTTGCACCAAGATGACTCGAGCGTCGTTACTCTGTGGGCGTTTATTCACTTTTGTCGACCTCTATCTGACGCTCGACACAAGCGTCCCGCTTGATCGTCTGCGAACACGTTCCCTGGATGTCGTCTGCTATACAAGAGCCAGCTAAGCCTCGCGTCAGATTGAGTTCAACGAGGCGGAATTGCACAGAGGAAAGGCTCGCATGCACCAGGCACCGCCGAGGGTGGCCAGTGGGAAGCCAGGTTTTTTGTTTGTTTGTTTTGTTTTGTTTTTTATAACACCCTTCCCAAAGAACGTTTTTGATTGGTCGTGAATGAGACACGCCGCATCCTATATATGTGTGGGCTTGTCCTCGGTCGCTTCCGCTGGCGGAAGGGAACGGCACATGTATTCTGTTTCGTGTTTCTTGGGCGGCTGACAACAATACACGCGCTCACGCTGATCATACAACGAATAGGGGCATTCACTGGACGCCATATTTGACGGCGATGTTTAGAGCGCATGCTCATAAGAACGAGCTCACGTTGATAGCCTGGTAAGACCGGCAATCCTGAGGTGCGGATTGCGCGCTGCGAAAGAACTGCGGAACCTCGCCGTCAGAGCCGCGCACACAGCTATCGACGCCCGTGAATATA